>JBDFRD010138475.1:0-12665 GCA_039654405.1 Bullina lineata
AAGTTGACCTCCAAAGCAGATACCTTTCCAATCTTCATTATTTTGGTTTTTCCAGGATGAATCTTCAAACCTACTCCTTTTGTGAGATCGTAAAGTCGGTCCATCTTTGCTTGCATCTGTGATTGGCTATGAGTTATCAGTGCTATGTTGTCTGCAAATTCGAGGTCATCTAGCTGTTGCCACATTGTCCACTGTATTCCATTTCTTCTTCCTTTGGTGATTTCCTTCATGATCCAGTCAATGTCCAGGCTGAAGAGGAAAGATGAAAGAAGGCATCCCTGTCTCACTCCTGTGAAGATATCGAAGGGGTCTGATATCTGGCATTCTGTTCTTCATATGAGAATTTCACCAATTTTACTATTTCTGGGATTCCATAATGACGCATCAGTTTCCACAGTACACTTCGACTCAGACAGTCAAACACTTCTTCAAAGTCCATGAAGTTGATAAAGGAGTTGTTAATAGGAAGCAGATATCTTTCTACTTGTAAGCATAGTTATAATAAATGTGTGCATCTTTAAACCTAAAAATAGACATCATGTGATGAAAAAGAAGTGTTTCCATTCATATATATAGTCCACAAAGCTGGTCATGGTTATAACAGTATTGCTCTGTGTGGGGTGGGGGATCACACAAATCATGTGCAAAACAAATGCCTGTTCCTCTTTGCATCCAATCCTAATTAACTGTCAAAAATATTGAGAAAAAAATATAAAATATGCAAAGGAGATCAGAACATGTGGTAAATAATGCTTTTTAAGACCCAAATCTTTCTTCCATTTTCTTTTCTAAATCCAAAATAAATCTAAAACACTTCCGATACAATGACCTACATATGATTCAGTACGCTTTTGCATCCACATTTCATTATGACTTAAAAGACATCAATAAAAAAAAAAAATTGCTGCTGTAAAGCAGAGCTTTATTTATTATGTATTTAGCAAAAAGGATTAAAAATGCTACTAAAGTATGATTATAATGGCTGGACGGGAGGGATTCTGTCAAGCAATGGGAGTTTCTCTATAGATGTTCAATGTTCAGCCTTGCGAGAACTTCTTGGGTAATGCGAAGAACTTGGACCAACATTCTCGCGCGGCGAATTGGGACCTACCGCAGACGCTGTTTAACGTTTTTGACCCTGACCCTCTTCAATTGAAAATTTATTGCTAAATATAGTAGATGTGTCACAATATCTAGAAATATCAGGCAGTGAAAGTTTCGGTATTTCTTTTTGGTGGGTTTTTCTATATTTAGTGGCTTTATCGATGGTTTTTCAAGACATTTTGTCAGTTTTTGTGTGATTCTGCCATTTGCTTGTTGACCTAGGCCTACTCGGAACAGTCGACCTTCTTATTTTGTATTTGTATTGATGCTGTTTACTGTTTTCTACACCACTTTGTTAGAATGAAGGACCAAAACAATATTTGTCTTAAAATTTAAAGGAATTCATCAGCAGGCTGACATTGAATCTTACAGGATTAAAAATAGATTTCCACTTCGACAAAGAGACTGATGTGCATCATATTTTATGGTTACAAGAGGAAGAGGGGAAGAAGACCTTTGGACGATGTTTTCATTCATATCTTCATACAATTTAAAAAAAAGGAATATCATGAACAAAAATTTCAGTTAATTAGCTTTCAGAAAATAAGGGGTTTTGAAGACTTTATTCGTGATTAAGTTGTAAACCGCTGATTTTCCACACCACTTATAATTGCAAGAGGGCAGCTTGCCACAAGCGCCATGTTTTACACTGAGCAGGGCCTGGCGAGGTGACTTATGTCATATTGCCATCGGACCTCATCGTCCCTTCTAGGGTTAAATCAACCAAATCTATAGAATAATTTTTATTATAATAATAATGAAAGAGTGGTCCTCCTTCACTTTCTGCCTAATCTTGAATATTGTAGGAGAAATGAATGAGAATGTCTGCTAGATCTACTAACAATCTACTCTGTTAAGTGGACACAAAGTGGGCATTCATTCTATTTATAATTAGGTTTATGTGCTTGGGCCTTCATCATTTGTGTTGTGACCTCGGAAGCAGAAGCACCACTTCAAACCATCCTTTTTTATTGGGAACCCCCGAAAGAACATGCATCAACAATCAACTTGATCTGATAAACAATATTAAACATCCCATTCCTGGTTCCATTCCCATGCTGCAAGATTTATTGAATTAAATGGCCCTGGGCCTTATTGAACATGACACATGCATTGTTTTAAAAAGTAAAGTATTTTCTAAACTTAGACTCTAGATCTAGAAAATCTAGAATCTAGAATCTAGATCATAAAATAAAAATCACAACTGTGACAACTTGAACTTACTGCAGTTCCACTTGAAACCAATTTTTCTAATTTCTTTCCGATCTTAAACACCTCGTCTTCGGCGCCCATATTTCGATTTTTCACCACGATCTGGATCTTCAGAGACTGAAATAGATCTAGTTAAATTGTCAAAAATCCTTTTTCCTTCACAAAACTTAGAGCTAGTCTAGATGTTTTGCTTTGAGAGATATCTCTGCTGTGTTCACCACCAAGAGCGGCAGGCCAGAGAGCTGAACCTCAACAGGAAGTTTGATTTTGGCTCGGAATTATAAAAAAAATGTTTGTGATATTCTAAAAAAAGAAAAAAGAAATTATCAATTTGATTTTGCCCAGTTTGTCATTATTAACAGTAACATTTTATTTTACTAATGCGTAATCAAATGTGAAATGATAATAGGTTACTTATAGATTTACTGAATTCCAGTATTTCCCTCTATTTTGTTTTGTTTTGTTATAATTTTATTTGACAAACGTATACCACAAAGTTTAAATAACCCAGGATACCTTCTGTTCCTCAGACAAAAGAAGAGCTAAACTGATGGTGGTGTTAAGCAGCGAGTAGGCTTAAACATGACACTTTTGTCTACCGGTCTGGACTTGTTAACCTTTATAAAGTGCTGCAAAAGAATATATTTTAGGTTAACGGGCTGTCTGCAACTATGACTCCTTTCATAACGAAGTAAAAGATTCTTTGAATTACCTTTGGATGTTCATAACTCGGGAATGAGCAGTCACAATCTCATCCGTATCGCCATCGTTTTCTCCTTGACGACGACAGTGTGACAGTTGGTGTTGTTAACAATTGGCTCTTGAACTACGTCTCAAATGTAGGTTCTCTGATTAAAGTGTCATTGAGTAATGCCATAGTAACTAAAGAATAAAAAAAAACTATAGGATGAGTAGAGTTCATGATATGTCCATTTAGATCAAGAGATATCAAGAAATCTAGAAATCTACATTTTCAAGATGAGGAAGAAGACAAATTTGGTGAAGCTTATTCTGGCCGTTCTGACACCCAGCTTACTATTAGCCCTGTTTGTTTTCCAGATATATTTTACGAGAAGCATTCAGTCACTTAGGAATTCATACTTGTTGGAGACTTTACCCCCAGCATCAGACTGGGTGTGGAATGCCCTAAGTGGGAGTCAAAGTCCTGGTTCTTCGTTACCCCTAAGAAAAACACTGGAAGGATCTGATACTGAATTAAAGAATTCTGACCTTTCAGACTTGAGCAAAGATGGAACTGGACACAACAGAAAACTTCTGCATGAAATAAACTATTATGATTCTGCAAAATTTGTAAGGGATAATGAAAATTATTACAAGTCCGTTTTACTTCCTGATATGCCATCAATGACTGTGCATTACTTCTGGTGCATCAAAGGCCATTTTGAGATGACTCACTATATATCTATTCTCAGCATTGTACACCAACTTCGTCCAGACAAAATTGTGATTCACTATCTCATCGAACCTCGATATGATCCTTCAGGTTATTGGCGATGGTTAGAGGACTTACAACGCAGTGTAGTTATGCTGATATTAAAGCCTCTTCAAAACCCTCGGTTCTGTAAACAAAACCTGTCTTATGGTGTTAAATATGATGAAGAAGACTTTGAAGATCCTCATGGAGTTTTCATTTTTGGTGATGTTGCAATTTCCAATCTTACAAGGCCAGACGTATTACACCTGATGTTGGATTCTTTCTTCAAGAGCAAAACAATGGCTGAGGCAGCATCCTCATCAAATGTGGGCGTAGAAGCAATGAGCAAAAGTCAAGTATATTTAGTCTCTGATTTAGAGCCTTATCACATCAATCCAAGCCCAGGACGTGTTGTAATTAGGTGTCCGTCAGTGTCTCAATATGACAGGTTGAAAACAGAGTCTGATTTCACATGCTTCAGCATGAATTCTTATATTGTGCCAGAGAATTTGTTTCGGGTCAATTCTCGGTTTTATAGATTTGCCCGCAATTTAATGTATGCATCTCCTTCTCCTGTTGAAAGTGATGTAAATGTCAAAGGGGAAATTCCAAATATTTTACACATTATATTTAAAGAAGACATTCAAGACATCAGCCCTGTGATGTATGCAAGCATCAAAAGTGCGTACACTTTAGGACAAGTTGATAAAGTGTACTTTCACAGTCCGTCTGCTCCAGTTGGCCCTTTATGGGAAAGTCTTTGCAAAAATATTGAATTGTGTCCTACAATATACATTCCCATCTCAAAACCAAAGTCCAATGAAGAAGCCATGGTGTATGCTCTTTACACGCTTCTTATTCACGGAGGACTTGCTCATTTTGGAGATATCATTTTTAACCGTCCAATTCCACTAACATCCCATAAGGCAAGTGCCATAGCCACTCAGCATTACAGCCAATATCGCATGAAGCACCGCTCAATAAATACAGTAATTTTAGGCAGTGTCCCAGGCTCTGCTTTTATTGAATCCCTTCTTTCCATGGTTCGGCAATCTACTTCCTCTTGGCCAGATGCTCGTATTGATGATATGGCAGCCCATATTTCAGAAGTCAATCCAGCTTCAGTGTTTCTGGATTCGAAACTCACTTCACATCATGAATGCAAAGATGGCCGATGTATTGTCGCTGGCGGTCACAGTCCTTCAGAGGTTACTTATACCAGTCGACTCATTTGGAAGACTACAGAGCCACGATCACTTGAAGAACTGAAGCGGATTGAAGGATCCTGTCACAATATTTTAGCGTCCATCATTAGTGATAATAATATTGCTTGAGTGAAATGAAATGTGTTATAGTTTTATTATTATAATTCATATTTAGGACATTTTTTTTTTACCTCTTTCTTTGCTTTTTATTGCGTTTAAAAGGTAAAGCCACTGGAATCTCTGTCATTGATTACAATTCTATCGAAAATGTATTTTTGATGGTTTTATACTTAAAATGCTATTTTTGCAAGAATACAAATAAATCAATAGATAAAATGCTGTCCTGTGATTGCTAGGTGAAGCAAAAAATTAATTTAAATTAATATTATTGTAAATGAACTTTATATATTATGTAAATTTAGAGAATATTTTATGCAAAACTACTTGTGTGTATATGAAACTTATATTGCTTTCTGTTGAAGACATTACTCACTACTGATATGACTATTTCCATAATACTATGATTGTGACTTCATCCGCCAAATTATCGGCCTCAGGGTAGCTCAGTCATGTCTTCGTGAAAAAGCTTCTTTTAAGAATTAGACAAACACTTTATTATATTATGCCTATTGGAATCCTGGGTGGCGCGGTGGCCAAAAGGTTAGAGTTTTGGACTTATAACCCAAGGGTCTAGTGTTCAAATTCCGGAGGTGATCGTGTTGTGTTCTTGGGAAAGTCACTTTACACCATTTTCCTCTCCCCACCCAGTTGTGAATTGGGTACCACCATATTCTGCTCGGGAAGTAAACCTACGACAGACTAGCGTCCTGTCTGGGAGATGGTGTAAAAATCATCTGTTCCGCTTCACGCTACAGAAACCGGGATGACCTCTGGCTGTATTGGCCTCATTGGCCTTGAAGGAAGTACATGTATAGGGAATGAGCTGAGCACAATCTACTGAAAGGTCTCCTACTTATTGATGGTGAAGGGAAGGGTGTGTCATTTACTTGTCTAGCAAATCCCATGCTTCTCATTCAAATGTACAGGCCATTACATGTATCAAGGTCTGTGTGATTTATCCTGTGACGGTGATGTCCATGACTGTGAAGTGCAGAGCACACCTGGTCTTACCTGTCATGAATCACTGACTCTAACAGAATGTTGATGGTACATGTATCATAGTGCATTAGGAACTATGGTCCATTTTGAACCCTCTCCTTGCAACCATGTGAGCTCATGTAAATCTATAACTTGTAATGCATTCATCATATTATGGTCACATTGAAATTCTGTGGCTTTGCTGTACTACTTATTTTTCTTGGGCATTCGATACAACAGTAATTCTCTACCATAAGAATTTCAAGGCACACAGCAGTTTTGAGGTCTAACAAAAACTTCTTCCACATAAAGCCATACATGTGTATACCAAAATCAACACACAAAAAAGATGTTATAAAGTGAGGAAAAAAAGTTAACTTCATAAGTTATCACTAACTATTTTTTATTGAATATATATATATATATACATTGTAATGATCTTCATTGCCATTATATTAATAATGCCAAATGAAGGAATTGTCATTGGTGTTGTCATGTCGTGAAATAACTTGGCTGAAAATATGTTGTAGGCCTAGATCTACTGTTTTTCCGAAGGAGTTTTTGAAAAAAAAATTTCTTTAACAGTTGTTGAGATCTCATGGTAGCAAATACTAACATTGTGCAAACGGATCATGGTTTACTCTTGCTTTCATTGACTTCATAAAGTCAAACTATGGACTACCATTCTTCTCGTCACTAATTTAAAGCAGTAATATTTTACTAAGAAGAAAAAGAGTAAGACATAAGATTGGAATCTTTTATTTTTGTTTTAAAAATGTATGAGGATATATTTTATACATATATTGATATAATTTTTAAGGTGCTAATTTAGAAACAACAAGGAGAAGTTTGTTACTTCCAAACATTTAATGTTTTTTGTCATGGTTTAAATGTTTCTGACTAGAATTGTGAAGAGGAGAGTTTTATTTTAATGAGGAAGTACATTTTACAAATTTTTGTTGTTGTTATTGATTAAAATACACATGTGGGAGAAAGCAGAATCAGTCTGTACAATTTAAACTTAGCTCTTGTCAGAGAATTGTTCTGTTTTCAATGCAATGCTTAGACTTTAGAGCTGGTACATATATTATGGCTGAATAGTTAGAATGTTGGCTTCAAATCCAAGGGTCCTGGATTTACATCCTAATGGGGACTGTATTGTGGCCTTGGGAAAGGCAGTTTACACAATTTTTTGTCTTCTCTCCACCGAAGTGCAGAATGGGGACAGGCATATCCTGCTGAAGAAGGAAACCTATGACAGACTTGCGTTCTGTCTGAGAGCTGATCTAAAAATCATCTGTTTCGTATCACATTACCGAAACATGGGCCTCAAAAGCCTGGAGGGAGTTTTACCACTTTACATTGCATGGAGTAATTTAATACCTATCTGGGTTTGCTTATTCTGATAGGGATATGTGATTTTATTGAATTTAAGGACTCTTTAGCAAAAGTTTAACTTCTTTTGCATAGGATTTTGCCAGAGTTAATCATAAACATTCCAGCATGCCACGATTTGCCAACCAGGCATTGAAACTTTTAATGATTCATTTTTCCTGTAAACTGACTGCTCAGTGGTATTGATCAAAGGCTGTCCCACTTTAATTACTGTAAACTAACTGCTCAGTGGTATTGATCAAAGGCTGTCCCACTTTAATTACTGTAAACGAACTGCTCAGTGGTATTGATCAAAGGCTGTCCCACTTTAATTACGGTACTGTAAACTAACTGCTCAGTGGTATTGATCAAAGGCTGTCCCACTTTCATTACCGGTTGACATTTGTTACTTTTGCTTTTCTTTTTGAAAATACATGTAGTGTTTTGTCATTTCTGAATGTTTATCTCTATACTAACTTGTTGAGGTTTTTGTTTCATTTAACAACAAAATATAGATCTAATTAGAAGTGATATTGATACACCAACATTGGTGTAAAGGTTCATGATGATTCCTTTTTTTTTATTTTATTTAAAGATTTTATATCAAATAAAACCACAAATGATAATTGATATACATGTACATGTAGTGTGTATGTGTATTATAATACAGGTGGGCTGTCAGGAAAATAATGTGAAAATGGCATAAAATAAATGTTTCTACATGTATTGGGATCTACTGAAAGTCAGTGTCAGTGAAAGTCACATAACATTACTATCACTGTTTGGACTATTTTTCAATGTACACATGTACTCTCCTTGGCAATTGACTTTTGTCAGGTTTGAGCCAGGGAATACATTATGTGTGTCAAGCAATGAGAATCGATCTTTGCTCCTTTTTAATGAGGTTGTTGTCATAGGCACGCTTCTTACCTCCCAGGTGCCATTTTAGTGGTAATCTGGATTGGGCCAGGTTTGGACAGCGGTGTGGTGAAATCTCTCCACTACAAGAATGGAGCCAGTCTCTTTTCAATTTGTCCATGTGGGCTGTTGTGTTTTCATGCTGCAGAATGACAGCCTTGCTCAGAAGCCCTGGTCTCTATCAGTAGGACGAGTATCAAGGCATTGTCCATGAGGCAGAATGTTAAACAGATGTTGCAGATGGAAATGATGGATGCTTCCGGGTCATGGAATGCTGTTTTGTTTCTGACGTCAGTCGTATGATGCACTCACTTCTTGTCACCAGAGTTGTCGACTGTTTGAGAAAGTTTTTCTTGGAAGTCACCACCACCTTCCACATTAGCTAATGGATTCTCTCCCCTGTCACTTCATCTGCATATATATTCATAATGTTCTATGAGAAAGATTTTAAAAATAATTAATAGTTTACACGTGCAATTTTCACATTACTTTCCAGACGTCCTTCAATCCATGAGGAACCTCATTATATATTTTTTTTTAGTGCATATTGCTATTGTCTATAAAATCTCAGTTTAGGCATTCTTTATACATGTATTTGGAATTTCTGTCAATTTTGTCCAAAGTAATGCTGCTTGGAGCTGATTGGCAAGTTCAGTTTAAAACCTCAGCCATTTCTGTAGTTTGTGATTTAAATTGGAAATGAGGGTATGTAATGTAAGTGTTTATCTATTTGTGAGTTAACTGTAGTTTGTATTTAAGTAGTGGTGATTTTAACAAAAAGACTGAGTACATTATATACGAGTGTGTATGATTTCATTGTGAAAAATGTTTGTATTCGCTGACTGTTTGCAAATAGAAAGATGTCATTCATTCATGTATTATAGACTTCATGTTAGCTAATGCAGAGGTGTATATAGGCGTCATGTTTCTCATGATACTCCTACTCTTTTCTGATGCCTTTGCTCATTGTAGAATTCACACTCAAAAAGCTTGCATCACAATTCAATGTAAATTTACTCCCATTCAATCGGGTAGTGGATTTGTGATGAACGAGTTTTTAGTCTCAATTTTCTTTAGCATGTTTTCACACGAATGAAATGTACTTAATTCTTTATTTTTGTATCGAATGACTCTTTAAATTCACAATGTTTTGAAAACAGTGCTAATTTGAAAGTCATCCCAGATTCAAAATTAATTTGAAAGTGAAGAGAGAACACAGCAACTGAACAAATGAGTAAAGTGTGAGCTATTGAGCTGTGTCCAATCCAGTTGTCTTCAGTTTTGCATCCTCAGTTGCTGAACATATTTTGTCGTAGAAAATTCAGAGCCAAACTACGTGAACTTTTCTTGCTAAGCACCAAATGCAGTTTCACGTATTCATTGGGGAAACCTGATCCAGCCTGTTATTCTGAGACCGTCGCGGAATAGGCTGTGTACAACTCATGCGGGATGGGAATAACAATTTGTGTCAATTTACAGAACAGTTGTCCACGAGAGAACCAGGGGGCTAGCCTGGCTTATTGAGCGGACATAAGCATTAAAGGTCTCTGTCCTGCATTTAGCTTATAAAGGCAACATAATCACTCTTCCTTGTGAATAATACCAATGGACGTGTTAGAGGTTTTGTTATTGAAAAAAATATGGAAAAATTGGCTTCCTAAATAGAAGATTAGGACAAATGACCATGAAGTTGAGGCTTGTGATCCTTGCAGAAGAAAACAGTAGAATGAGATGAAGAGATTATATTTACATGTATATTTTTTTTTAATGGAGTAGGCCTAGATCTACATGAATGTGGTGCTGATAAAAAATGGGGAATTAATACCAGTTGATAAGTTTATATTCTCATGTATCATGTATAATCTGTACGTGTAATTGTTTTGGGTCTGTTTTTGAAAGTTGAATTGATGGTCACTTTCTTGGGTTACAGAAGCATGGTCAATGGCTTTAGAACTGGATTTTCTTTCGATGTCATGGATGTAAGTGGCCATATCATTCCTGTGACAACAGTTCTCGTCTTTTTTAAATGTTGAAATTCAAGTGACTGTGTTCCCAAATCGGAGAAGAAAAAAGTTCTCACATTCAAACCGGTTTGAATCACTACATGGAATAGGCCTACATGTACTTTTATAAGGGAGCTGATGCTTGAACGGATTCCCAATTCAAGGGTCCAGGCGACTGTACTCTGTCCTTGGGAAAGACACTTTGGGCCATTTTCCCTCTCCCCAGCCAGGTGTGAAATGGGTACTGGCATATTCTGTTGGAAAAGTGAACCTACAACAGACTAGTGCCCTGTCTAAGAGATGACGTAATAATCCTTTTCCACTTTTTGCTACGGTAACAGTAAATTAACACTAAAAGGGATAAGCTCCAGCTCTACAAGCCTCATAAACCTTGAAGGAACTTGACTATACTTTCATAACATAACATTCTGATAATAACATTACAAAAAATTCACTTTTTATTAGAGATTTTTTTAAAACTACACTGTACCGTGTTTTTTACCCATGTTATTTCACATGTCCTTGTTCCCTGTTAATCAACAATGATTGTGAAGGAATTCAACATTCCAGAAAAGCCTGCAACAATTTTTCAAGAGGTTATTATACAATAAAATACATCCACAGGATTCGTAACTTGTAAAACCTTAAATGTTGATAATGTGTCAATACATGTATTATATTTTGACATTTAAAAAAATTATTCTTTTTTTCTATGCAATGGGGAAAATCGTGTTTGTAAACATAAACATACTTTATCTTTTGAGTGGTGAAGTACAGTAATTTTTGTACTCCCCCAACTCTATGGTGGTTGAGTGGTTAGAGCACTGAACTACTATTCTGAGGGCCGGGGTTCGACTCCGGGCAACCGCCTTGTGTCCTTTGGAAAGACACTTTTAATCATTTTTCCTCTCCCCACCAGTCATGTGCGAATAGGTTACTGGCTTATTTTGTTGGAAAACCAGGATTGCGACAGACTGGCGGCAGCACTCTGTCTGGGAGATGATGTGAGCAATTATCTGTTCTGCTTACTGTCGACCGAAACCAGGATAAGCCTTGGCTCTAAGGGCCTGGAAGGAAATTTGTTTACTTTTTTTTTTTTGACTCCCACTCTTCCCTTCTCTTTTTCTCTCACTCCCTTACATAAATTCATTTTACATGCATTTTACAGTACATTTGAAGACTCTGTTTTAGACAGATCCACTGTTGTTATTATTATGACCAAATTATAATTCGTTTTTTTTACTTTATCTTATCTATCAAGGCTCTTTTTACATGTATTTGTGAGCATATTATTACACCATTTTGCAGTTGTCATGTTTTTACTTTTTTGAATTTTCATTATAATTCCAATAAATATGTTACACTTTCCATTTAACCCTCATTTAATGTCTTTTTACTTAGTATACAATATCTGAGGACAAGACAAGCTTGCTTTTATGTCGTAGGTGTGGTTGCATCACTGCTATAATTAAAGGCTTACTAGTATATTTGTATGATCTTTGCACCAGACTGATAACTAAAACTAAGCCAACGACATTGGGGAGCTGAGTCTTATAATGGAGTAAATGAAGAATTCCCAAAACAAAAGTAAATAAAAGTTTGAGTCTGGGTTTGATTTGAAGAAAATCCTTTTGGATGTAGAAAGCTTGAAAGAAAACGGCAGAGCTCATACTTTTGGTAAGAAAAAAGATTGTTAATTTGGTTGTCCTTAATGTGTCATAATTGTTCTGTTCAGGGGAGTCGGACCAAACATTCCCTTCCTTTGGCAAAGTACATGTATGAAGAAAATGTGTTTATTTTTTTAAGTGTAAATGTACCGGTAGCCTCTTTTTCATAAGATTTAAACTCAAAACACATTATAATACATGTATAAAAGCTATTCTATTCTTGTTCAACCCCCATTCCTGAATAAAATGTTCTATTTTATAATTTATAACATAATACATACCGGTACTGCTTTAGAGTAAACAGCATTGAGTCCTGTGCAAAAGTCTGATGTTCAGTGATACATGGCATGTATGTATTATTGCTATCAACTGTGACTGTACACTGTGGTACCTTTTTGAGATTCTTGCCTATGCATTAAACATTGCTTTCTTTTGTTCATAGTTCATTTGATTCCTTTCAGTTTTCCAATTAGATCTATCTCACTCTTTTCTCCAAATTTTTAATCTACTTTTTCCCTCTCCGATGTTAAGTATCCTTATTTTCACCTTTTTTTCTTTTCGTGTCTTCTGCGTTTCTTGGTCCTTTCTTTTTTTCTTTTCGTGTCTTCTGCATTTCTTGGTCCTTTCTTTTTTTCTTTTCGTGTCTTCT
>JBDFRD010138697.1:0-12664 GCA_039654405.1 Bullina lineata
GAGAGAGAGAGAGAGAGAGAGAGAGAGAGAGAGAGAGAGAGAGAGAGAGAGAGAGAGAGAGACGGAGAGAGAAACAGATAGACAGACAGAAACACAAACAGAAAAAGACAGACATGCAAAGACAGTTAGACTTTCTTTCATCCTTTCTCCCCCGTATATCTTTCATACGCAGGCACACTCTCATACAAACCTACACACATACAAACAAATAAACCATCATAATTACACACACACACACACCAACAAACCCCTTGTGATGTGTTACATGTGATAAAGAAACAAGCAGCATTACAGGCATTGACCAGTGCCCAGTCTGTACTGCAGGTGCTTATATCCCAAACCAGATTAAACACAACAACAACATCATCAGTGCAGTACCATTGCCACCATCACCACCATAGACAATGAGCTTATTACATAAGCAGTGGATTGACACACAAGTAATAAATAAATAAATAAATAAATAAATAAATAAATAAAAGGTGACATATTTATCTTATGCGAAAATTAGATGATATAATGATGATAATGATGCCACAGCTGCTGCTGCTGCTGCTGCTGCTGCTGATGATGATGATGATGATGATGATGAAGATGATGATGATGATGATGAGAAAGTGAATTAACATGTTACTGCAATAAATAGATCCGTTTATCCCAATACATTATGGTGTGCAGGAACCCAGTCCAGCATTCTATGGTAGAAGTTCACACAGTGCTTCTCTTTACATTGTGTATCAAGACTTGAAACAAACAAACACAACAGGTCAAAGTTCAAACAAAAATGGCTGCCGTGGTTTTCATATTCGGACATCTCAGCCGCTGCTGTCCTGACACAACATTTACAAAAGTGTAAACCTTTATCTGAAACATCAAGTTTAGAACAACAGTAGTCTCCGCCTAAGAACCCGCCCCTCGGGAGACACGATTACCGTGTTCTTAGCGGACTGGGCTCTTAGGCTGAATGGGCTCTTAGGCGGACCGGGCTCTTAGGCGGATCGGGCTCTTAGGCGGAGACCACTGTACTGAGAGGATATCTGCCAGATGTAAGAATACTAGTGTTCTATATATAGACTTGGTTTGTTTTACTCACAGCTGAATATCCACGGGACCGGGGAAAGTCCGAGTTTCTGATGGGAGATAGGGACGGATCCTTGTCTACAGCGTAGCCCATACTGCTGTGAGCCCTGGGGAATGTAAAGGTGTGTGTGTGTGGTGTGTGTGTGGGGGGGGGGGGAGGGGGAGGAGAGAAAGGTGATGCTCGGAGAATCCCAAAATGTACGAAATAATGTTGTAAGATGACTAAGACTCAACTATTTAATTAGCATCTATGCATTTTCAGTAGTAAATTTGATTTAAAATTATAGACGTTACCGTGCGACATGAAGACAATAATACTTTACGGAAATCATCAGGTAGCATGACCAGACAGGCACTGCAGTGGAACCCCCAAGGAACCCGAACACGGGGAAGGCCAAGGGAAACATGGAGAAGATGTGTGGAGAGAGACAAGAAAGGAACAGGACAAACATGGTCAGAACTGACAAAGTTATCCCGGGACAGAAGGAAGTGGAAATCCCTTGTGTGTGGCCTATACCCTGATAAGGGTGAGGGGAATAATGATGATGATGATAGTTATATCTTTGTAATTGTGGTCTACAACTTGATGGTAGTGGTGGTGGTGTGATGGTGGTGGTGGTTATGGTGGTGGTGGTGGTGGTGGTGGTGGTGGTAGTGTGATGGTGGTGGTGGTGGTCGTAGTGGTAGTGGTGGTGGTAGTGGTGGTGGTGGTGGTGGTAGTGGTGGTGGTGGTGTGGTGGTGGTGGTGATGGTGGTGGTGGTGGTGGTGATGGTGGTGGTGGTGGTGGTGGTAGTAGTGTTGGTGGCAGTTTTGGTGGTGGTGGTAGTGTTGGTGGCAGTTTTGGTGGTGGTGGTCTTTATCTGTAATTTTGAATTATGAAATGTTATTCACAGGCACTGGGACAATCGCGTTTCTAGTCCGACTAAATCTGATACGTAGTAGACAAAACAAAACAAAACCAAAACAACAACAACAACAAAACATTTTTGTTGTCTTTAATGCCAATTGTATTTGCATCTGAGAATCCCTTACAGCCTCTCTTCAAACTTCAACAAACTGACGCCCTGGCGAGGGGGTAATTAAGAACCATCAGGAGAAGGTCATTAGCAAAACCTTCTAAGTCACTTATGGCAAGATTGAGAAAAGCCTATGACACAATGCATCATCAAAGAGACAATTGAATGGAGTTTGTATGCCTCATTATTAAATTGTATTATGCCCCAAACCGAGTCTGATGGAAAGGTGTTGCTTTGGCCCTATGTTCCTCCGGGGATACAGAGGCATAAGTCAAGTAAGTCATTAAATTGTATTACATGCCAAACACTCTCACCTAAGCAAACATCAGAACTCTTCTTAGTATAGTTCAAAGTAGCAAAGACTCGGATCGAGTCAAAATGATTTAGCAGGTTTTGTACGTAACCTCGTTCTGCAATTGCAGCCGCGATTCACTCCGGCTCTATGGGCCACATTCGAATTTTCAGGGCGTTGGATTCCCAGTCCAAGTGTCCTGGCTTTGAATCGAGACGGCAGCTGTGTTGTGACCTTGAGAAAGACACTTTACACCGTTTTTCCTCTCCCCGCAAAGCTGCGACCTGGATATCGGCGCATTTTGCCTGAGAAGAGAACCTACAACTGACTACAAAAAGTAGATAAAGGCTGTGGTGGAGCTGAATAACGCAAATAGAAATCACAAGAAAAATTAGCTACCCCGAAGAACACTAGGACAAACAAGATTTCGACAATTGCTGTCTTCAAATAGAACAACTAACAACAACTTCCTGTCAAATTGGAAAATAAAGAATGTGTATTCTAGTCATGAGAATGGCAACGCTACCTTTCAATTATGAAAATCCTGTCGCATACAAATTTTGTCAGTATATTTCTCTACCGTTGAGCTTTGAAGCGGTTTCTTGTTAAATTTGAGTCTCATTTAATTCAAATTTGTCTTTATTGCTGGCAGCAGCCTGAGTTTTGAGAGACAACTTCACATGACCAGAAGTAGAGGCGTTTAAATACCAAATAAAATTATAAATTACTGATTAATTTCATTACCAACAATCCACCATATTGACAAAGTCGTCTTTAGACAAGACAGACGTCTTGCCTTATTCAGGAGTAACACTAAAAACTGGATCCATTTCTCATTTCTCTCCTTTGATCCTTTTGGCACGAGAACCAGAAACGCGTCCATTAATTATCCACGTCGATTTTCTCCTCCATGCTCTCCTCGTCACTTACCGCATCATGTGACACAGTCAAACATTTGCTCTTCAATCGCTCCCCGATATTTTCGAAGCAATAGCCGTCATTCTCATCGCTGTTTCCGTACACATCGTCGTCACCTTCGTCGTTGTCATTCATATCGATATCGTCATCAATTTCGAGGCTGCTGTGGCACTCTCCGTCGTCGTCGTTGTCGTCGCCAACACTTTCGGCGGTCATGCGTAGAATTGTCTCGTCCAGGCGGTGGCTAAACGTCCCATGTCCACGCCTGTCATCCATGAGAAGTTTCTTGTTCTTATGCATCGCGTGTCCAGTCTCATCTGGACTCCCTCTGTCGCATCCGGAAGACACGGAGTCGCCGTATCCAGATCTAGAGTTGTTTCCCCTTGGACTCTGGGGGCATCCCACTCGATCTCGCTTTGGTAAGACGTCGCTGGATGGACAGAACGGAGTTGTGTGAGCGTGAGCAGAGACCAAGTCCGGCTCGGCTGGCTCGCTGCGTTGTTCCACTCCCGGCTCGAGCCCCTTGACGCTGATTCTACTGGAGACTTCCTCCATGACGCCAGGGCGCTCAGCGTCTCCAGCACACGCACTGGGGCAGGATGTCCGAGTACTGGTGTCCACTCGGTAATGACCTGCTGGTGCTTCTGATTCCAACGCGTTCTCGTCGTCTCTACCAGTCTCTACGGACACCGGGTCGTGGTCCCCCGGGCTATGGTCGTTATTTTCCTTTGTCGATTGTTGCTGTTGCTGCTGCTGTTGGGGCTGTTGCTGCTGACGAATTTGAAGATCCTTCTCGCTTTGCTGCTGAGCGTGTCTCCATTTCATGCGTCGATTTTGGAACCAGACTTTTACCTGAGAAGAAAAGACGAGAAAATGTCCATTGTCAGCATTGTTTACAGTATATATTGACAGTAATTGTTGACAGTCAGTTTTGACAGTAATTGTTGACAGCCAGTTTTGACAGTCAATGTTGACAGTAAAAGCTAAGTAAAAGTTGTGGTTGCGGCAGACTTTATTTTACATCTGGTTTCCAGTCCTGTTGCTATCAGGTCAAATCTAGGTAAAGGGTGAAACCATGGCAACAGCAAGCATGCTACATGTGTGACACCCTTGTCCACTCACGAGTAATAGAGTAATAGTAACAGTAATAGAGTAAGCTAAAATTGTCATCATACAACAGACTAGAGTCCTGTAAGAGATGATGTAAAAACCATCAGGTCCATTCACGCTACCAAAATCGGGAGAACTGCGGCTCTAAGGGCGTCATAGGTCTTGAAGGAAGTAAGGCAAGTTGTCATCTGTGCCCGAATTTACGATACACGATGTAATGATAGGTAGTTATTCTCATTTGTGAATTCCTTTTCTCGTGAATAGAAAGACGCAGATTTTCTTACAAACAACAAGAGACACCATGTCGTCGCCTCAGTTTACAAGTGCCGTATGTCCACTTTTAATAAAATCCAAGTTAAGGCCACCAATAGATCTTCATTTCCATTTGTTGTACATGTATCTCCACAAAAGTTCAAACTTGTACGGTACTTGTACATGATGCAGTGTGAGCTGAAAAACTGGGTTTACACAACCACCACCATGATTTGAAGTTGACAGCATTCACATTTTTAAAGCCTTTCTCTAAAAAAATGATCCATGGACATACGACACTTGTAAAAGTAGGCAACGATGTAGATCTATTATGTAATGAATTACTTGGATCTATTTACTACCCAAGCTGAATCCATTGATATTTTTAGTCCGCAAGACACAGAATTTTTCGTCCATTCAATGTTAGTTTTTTCACGCTTTTAATTTACAAATTTTTATTTACCATTTTTCTTGAATTGTTTTGTCTTCATGCACGTGTACGTACAATGGTTTTGCTTTAACGTAAACAAATCATTTTTACCATTCTTCTGTTGTCTCTTTTTCATTCCATTTAAAAATAATTTTTCCTGGTGAAATGTCTTGCAAACATTTGACATGGCTCTGTATTTGTGTGTTCTGGGCTCATGAAGTTCATACGCAGTGGATGGTGATGCTGATGGTGATGAAGGTGATGAGGTTTTGAACACAAAGCCCTGATGTGTTGCAAAGTTTTGTGAACACCGCACACAACAAACATGCACTACTCATTACAACTGGTTGTATGACGTTCACTTGTGCACAAGCGTTTTGTCCGACTGTACAGTATAGCAGACGTGCCAACTTTACTCATTGGTGTTGTGTTCTTCATTCTCTGGCGTTATCCTTGTACGCAGTAAAATTACTCTCTTGGGTCATTTTACTGCGAGTTCAACTCATGATTACTCAAAGCCTCAAATGGGGTTGGTATGTCTGGTATAGAGATGTACTGACTGAGTTGACGGGGCCAAGTTTTAATCCTGTTCAAGTTCAAGTTGATTGAGAAGTCATTCCACAGCCATTGATTGGTCTCGATTTAATTTATTAAGAAATTTATTCCAAGTCGTTGTCTACATTTCCATTTTTTTCTTCTTTTTATGCGTTTGCTTACTGTTTTTTTTTAATTGGTCTCATTGTCTCATAATAGGAATTGCTTTAGAATTTTAAATAAAGGTGATATGTTTTCTTCTGATATGTGATGTATCTTTACAAATCATTTAACTGCTTTTTAAACAAAGGTGATGAGTTTTATTTATTAGAATTAATGAAACGTGATGTTATGTTCAGTACAGTGAATGGGTCTCGTAGGATTTGCTTTAACGTTTAACAAAGATATGAGTTTTATTCATTTTCATTTTAGTTTTTGAAATGTGATGGTATGGTCGAAAAGAAATTGCTTTAACTGTAAACGAGGATGATGTGTTTTCTTCATTTTAAATTTAGCTCATGAAATGTGATGGTATGATCCAACCAGGTCGGAAGTTGAAAAGAAATTGCTTTAACTTAACTGTAAACGAAGATGACGAGTTTTATTCATGTCAAACACAATGTCCTACAAAGTACAGAATTCATAGTGAGTTGTCACAGTGTGAAACAAAAGGAAGTCAACATTACAACGTACGTGTGCAGACATGCCAACTTTATGGGGAGCCGTCAGAAATTATGGTTTACATGCAATTTTATCCAAATTACGAGGACATATGCTTTTAAATCTCATTGCCATTGCATTCTTCATTCTCTGGCGTTATCCTAGTACGCGGTAAAATGACTCTTTTGGGTCCTGATTTTACTGTGGATTAAGTTTGTGATTACTCCAAGCCTCAAATGGGGTTGGCATGTCTGTGTGTGTGTTTGTTTGTGTGCTTACCCCAGTGTCTGCGTCATGTCGGTGCACTGTGTTGTGAGAGTCAAGTTTATTTTTCTGTACAAACATCTGTCAAAAGGGATGGTTTTATGAACGTGCAATACTAACTTTCTTTCCTTTTTACTCAGATGATCTTCGATGTATTCGTTTTCTTGTTTATTTTTTATTTGTTTTGCAAATGGGTTATTGAGTAATAAGAGTTTATTATACAATCATATTAATTATTGTTTATAAAATATGCGCATGATTTATGCTTATGATATGCTCTGAAATGAGATTGTAATTGAATTGAATCTTTTGTTTTACAGTATACATCCGTATATTGCATTTTTTTTCTTTCTTTCTCTTCATCTGGGATGTAAGCGTGTTTGGTACATGTATTATCAATTAATTGTAATAGTTACCATTACTTCATAATGCTTTGTGACATAATTTGCTCACATTATTTTGGAAGATGGTGACAATTGTCTCTTCTATTTCTAAGTTGTGATGAAAAAAATAGTTTTAGTAAATTAACAGCAAGAACTGACTTGAAGAATGATCATAGGCACAGAATAAAAACAGAGATTTGAAAAAGTATTAAAACTATAATATAGATTTAAATACAATGTACTCTTCGATGTTAGAACGATGCTCACTCGTTTTTTCTCTGGTGTAATTCAAAGGTTTCTTTGTTTATTCTGCTTTAGTTTGAGATTTGTTTTAAAAGTTTAAATGCATAGCTTTAGTGGAGTTTATCTCATTAAGCTCAGATTGAGAATCTTTCATCGTTCTTCCAGTTGCTTCTCCTTGATACATGTATTCATGTCTCCAATCCTCTTCGATGCATCACCATCTTCCCCACATTTCTTTTTCCATCAGACTCTAGTCATTCTCATTCAACACGTTGGAGGAATCTTTAAACGAAAACTATTGTAACTCATGTCTGACACACCAGCATGTGTGATACATTTGCTTGTGTTCCTTATGTTAACTGTCACAGCGTTAGTTTGTGATAGCATGTGTAGAAAAGTAAGACCTGTGTCACAATTATGTACGTGTTGATTTGAACCCGTGTTCCTGTATTGACAGTTGCTCATGCCGACACGCGTGATGGAGTTGGACATTGTGCTGTGTTCATATCTCTTTACTTTGAAGGTAATGTTGAGTTTGTGAGGCAATGATGCATTATATTGATTTTGTGGTTGTGAGGGTGGTTCTACTTCTAGGGGGGGTGGGACGTAGAATTGGCAAGATTATCAAAGTGTTTGAGCGAGCCAGACTTTGTATGTCCATAGAAGGCAAGTCAAGACTCACAACGCCCAGTGGGACACGTGGGTCTTTCGCCAAAGAAAAGGTTATTTTCTTGGTTAGCTCCTTCAGTCTAAATCCGTGAACTCAGTGAAGGTCAAAGTGTAGTTGTACATGTAATAGAAAAATGAATAAAAATTAAGCGCCAAAATAACTGCATGAGTAGGACAGTATCATTAATGACATGTAGGCCTAATTTTTTTCACAAAGGAGCTTGTGCTCCATTCAAAATTCAGAATAAAGAAGCAGGTTTGACTGTTCTGCATGACGCATTTTAGAGTATTTAGTGATTTTTTACAAATTCGTACAATGCCCAGATCAAGGAACAAGTCCTACACTGTATGGCAGGCAGTGACCCAGTTTCTCAATTTGTTCCATGGGAACAGGCAAGTCTTTCCATATTGCCACTGATTGATAAGAGAAATATTCAGTGCCCTCAGCTTTGATTCATTTGCTGTCATTCCTTGGTGTGGGTGGAGTACATTACAATATCAGGACTTTCTGCATATTTTGAGTTTGTTCCCTGTAGGAATGACTTTTGGGTAAAAGTAAAATTGGACCAACTTGTTCACTTTTGAATGGGTAGGTATAGGCTACACTACAGTAAGCATTGATTTCCTTGACATTAAATGACTTTCCTTGGGTTTAAAAAAAATGCTCGATCAAATCAAAGAAAAATAAAACTACATGTAGTCAGTAGAAGGAAGCCTGCTTACTTAGTCGCAAATTAAGTCAAACTTTGTTTTGATGTAGATCAATTTGTTCACTCTTACTACAAGAGAATGTAAAACATTTTTTGGTTCAGGTGTTGCCATCACTGACTCCTGTGCACATTAGCATGAACTGTGTTTGATTTAAAGGAAGAACGTGGATTCAGTAACTCGTCAAATTAAACAAAGGGAGACTACAAATCTTGTTCTTTGAAAAAGATCTGAGAGAAATGAATCCTGGATCTTGCATTACATGTAGTTTTTTTTTCCGTTAAAACTTTTCATTATTCTTACTTCTGTTCTTGTGACATCGTGTATTCCCCCCAATGACAATAAACTGAATGAAAATGTAAGAATTCAGAATTTCAGTTCTTTAAGTGTACAAAGCTGTGTTTGTTATACATGTATGTCTGTACGTGTATACAGAACTTGTAGGAGTGACTGAGCCAGTGTTACACGTTTAACATTCCTAAAAGGTGAGTGGAAGGAGCAGCAGATCAGGTGTGGAAGGGCAGTCCCAACAGGACGACACAAGATGTCAAGTTCTCCCAAGCAAGCTGTCCATGACCTTGGCATCGTCCTCCTTAATGTAACCCTTGACCTTGCCCAAACAGGCACAAAGGTCAAATGGCAGGCTGGCACTTGCAATGTATCCAAAGTTGCAATTAGTTCAGAATAATCCAATACAACACTCAGGCTCACATAATAGTAATAATACATGTATTTGTAAACCTTCCAATTTTGCTTTGACAAAGCATTCTCCGTTTGCATTGCAGCAACAATTAATGGAGAAATGGACTATCATACTTGTGTACTTGGTGCCGTGTAGGCGTTGTATGATTTCTTAGCAACAGCCCACAGTACAGGAGGAACAAAGGTAATTCCAGTTCCAGGTTGTGACATGAACATCAACTAGGACAAATATGAACATTTTAAAACAAAGTTCAAATGTAATTATTCCACTTCATCTGGATGGAGGAATCATGCCCCCAACCATTTAAAGTAAAATTGCAGAAAACAAACACATCACAAAGAGAACAAACTGAATTCAAGCTTCATAACCCAATTTCATTTAAAATTTGTGTTTATTTCCTTTGTCGTCGAATTGCTCAAGACATGTCAGACAGTCAGTGGATATTGAAGCAAAAGAAGACATTGTTTAGAATGAAGTGATGATCAAACATGACATTTCATTCTTGACACGTTTTTAAACTTTGTTAGATCTAGAGGAATAAGTAGCGATATGCAATTTCACAAACCATTGACTCCTTTTTCTTTCTTTGCAAAAATGATGGATTAGTAAAATGAAATTATACAAATGAAACGAATATTTATCCTTTTTCTTCTGTCCCCCTTGTAAATTTTCGAAGATAAAACCAAAATTATGCAGTGGGTTGTTCGCGCAGACTCAGTAACAGTCGTCTCAGGGTTTCATCACTGGGCTGAACGTAAACCATCATCTTACAATAGAATTGCATGTCACCGGATTTTGAACCCTCAGTCTTTGGGTTCAGTGTTCCCTACACTACAACCACAGCCACTCAACCGCAGTGGCATTAACAGAATAAAAAGAAAGGCAAGCCGAATGTGATTGTTAAAAACATGAAAGGAAGTGGTGTCCCAACAGCTTCTCAATATCCGAAAATACGTTTTCAAAGGAAAGCACCAAAACAAGAATGTGTTACTTAACAATGTGAATGTTTTCTCCATAAATGCGATTAATTGTACCCCTCCTCCCCCCTCCCCCAATTTTATTTTCCTCTAATCCTCATCTGAATCCGATGACTTCTTCTTCTTCTTCTTTTTCTTCTTCTTGCTTACGCTTGTGTCTGCATCACCTGGAAAGACAAAACAACAACATATGAGTACAGTATGTCTTCATTGAACCTCCCTACAATTTCTGTTTCTTGTGCAGATCCAGTGCTGCAAAGCTCCACATACTAACACTAGTCTACATCTCTTGTGTGCGTTACAATTTAAAAATATTAACAACAACAAAAGCAGAGACTTTGTCACTTTGAACTGAAAATAAGGCTCATTGCTGTGTAACGACGGCGAATAATTAGAACACTCTACTTGTACACAATCTTCTTAACATGGTGGTCAAATGGATAGAGAGTAGGACTCCTCTTCCATGCATTTTGGTTTGAATAAAGTGGCGACCACAGCTTATTCCAGTTTCGAAAGTGCAACAGATGATTTTTACTTCATCTCCTAGACAGGATGCTAGTCTATCGTAGGTTTACTTCCCCAGCAGAATATGCCGGTACCCAATTCGCACCTGGGTAAGGAGAGGAAAATGGTGTAAAGCGTCTTTCTTGAGGACACAAAAAGGTCATTCAGAGTCGAACCCAGGACCCTCATATTTGGACAAAAAAGGCCTTGAAAGCACACAGGCCTTTTGAGTGAACATACCTGACATTGTTACACAAACCTAGAAACTTAGTAATAGTAAGACTCTTAGAGATCCAACTCACCACTAGCATCAACCTCCTCCTCCTCTTCTTCCTTCTTCTTTTTCTTTTTCTTCTTTTTCTCCGAAGTCTCTGGCGTTGCCTCCTCCAATTTAACTTTTTTGGCTTTGGGAGGCTTCGGAGTCGCGTCCCCTGACTCTTGGACCTCGTCACCATCCTCCACTGCCTCGTCCTTTATTTTCCTCTTCTGTGCAGTCGGAATGGTGGAATCAGCCATTGGGTTGAATGTTTTCACATCCCTGTGGGTGGAAGTGGAGATGCATTAATTCATTAATTCACATCATGAATGACCAGCAAAGTAAACTTGAAACACAGTAGAACCAGAGGCCAAGACAAACTGAACTGTGGGACTTTTATACTTAATTTCAGTCTGAAGCTGAATATCTAAATTTTAATATAAGAAGCACAGTAGCAGTAAAGAAAGATTATTGCTAGCTTTCTAAAGAACTAAATCATTTTATCACAGAGAGTGGGTCCCTGTAAACAAAAAGTCATTGTCACGCATGGAATCTGTGTGTATGAGAAAGAGATGGAGAGAGAAAATCTGGGTTTCTTGCAAACCAGACACATTTAGATCTCCCCCCACAAGTTACTGGTAGACAGAGTTGCTTTCATTATAAACCAAAGGACTCACCCAACGTTTGTGTATTTCTCTTGTTTCATCTGGAACTTGCCGGAGCCACTAATTCGGCGAGCCTGAAAAGGGGGACAAAAAATTAATAAATAAAATCCAGCAATGAATGACCATGAGTAAAGTGGTTAAAGAATCACAATAGAAATCCAGGCTGTACATAACAAGCAGAGAGACATAGTCCTACTTGTGTAATGAGGATGTGTTACTTTGGTTTTGCTTTACAATAATGTACAGTGGGCAACAATGACGTTTTCTACAATCTCCCCATCCTGTTCAGACAAACCATCCATCACATCATGCGCTGCTGTGAAGAGCAGCTCTGGAGATGTAGCTTTATGAAGTGTTCGGGTTTTGGTAGGACTCAAAAATATTTTCTTTTCTCTATCTAACTGGTTTCAATGCAGAGATATATCAGAAATAGTAATTTAGTCAGAAAAATAATCCTCATTTAGTTTTAAACAAAAGTGTGTCACTGGAAAAAGACGGCTAAAGGTGATTCCATAATCAAGTAGGCTACACTCACCACCCCAATGCGACAAGCTTAGTGTAATAATAAAAAAAAAAGGAAACAAAAATGAACACATAAATCAAATAAATGAACGAATAACGTTTTTACTTCTCAATGTCAAACCAGTCTCACTACACTGCACACCATCTTACCCCTGTTTCATCCAAATTGCGGATTCTGCTTTCTAGCCGTGCCCGCTGCTCTACGCCCAGGGTGCTGTCGCTGTTCTCACTGAGTGCGTCCACACGGATGGCCAGCGCTGCCTTGGCTGCCAGCATTCTGGATAACTGGGGAGAGACAAGGGATGACACAGTCAAACTGAGAAAGACAAGGGATGACACAGTCAAACTGAGAAAGATAAGGGATGACACAGTCAAACTGAGAAAGACAAGGGATGACACAGTCAAACTGAGAAAGACAATGGATGACAGTCAAACTGAGAAAGACAAGGGATGACACAGTCAAACCGAGAAAAACAA
>JBDFRD010138808.1:0-23913 GCA_039654405.1 Bullina lineata
GATATTTCTAGTTAATGTGACTCATTTACTATATTTAGTAACGAGAACTTTTCCATTGAAGAGGGTCAGGGTCGAGAAGTAAAAATTACGCCCGCGGCGGATCTCAGTCCGGCGCTCGCAAATGAAATTTTACGCCTTGCGCACGACTCGAAGTTCTCGCAGGAGGGACATAAAAATTACGCTCTCGCGGCCTCTAGGGTTAAATAGCCTACAGTGGCCTAGTCCCTAGATCTACATGTTCATGATATTGATAAATTTGTTCGTTTGTGAACGAAACACGATCAATAGTTCCTTTGTGTAACGCAGAATCTATAGAGCAAAATATTTGACAGTCCTCCTTATTTTAGAGACAAAAGAACAAGTAACCAATTACAAATAAATCCAGTATTCATCAGCATGCCACTTCATGACACTTACACTTTCTGCTTTTCCTCGTTCTAACAGCAATGGTCGCCATTTTGAAATTACTGATCAATATGACAGTTGTTTCCCTTTGAAATATGACATAAAATACCGTGCTAGGATTATATAAACTAAAATTATATTAATATCCAAACGGAGAGGAGATGGTTGTTCATATCATATAATTTGTTATAAATTTAGTCTGCAAGCACTCTTCTCAACCTAGCGAATACACGCAGAGCTTATAACTAATAACTCTACCTGAATGCAGCCCCACTTACCTTTGCTGAAACATTATTTTCATGAATCAGATTGATGTTTTATTATCTTGCATCAGAATCCAACCACACACAACCACACATAAGCTGGAATATGTACATGAAAATGAAACTTGTTTGGGAAGTTCATCAATTTTGTTTTTTGTTTTTTGATTGTAAGTAACTTAGTCGTCCAAAAGGTCTAAAACCAGAGCTTATTCTGATAATGATAGGGCGAAGTGAAACAGATGACTTTACATAATTCCCGGGAACATTTAATGATTATTATAGTCCGACAGATATTGCCAAGCAATGAAACATAATCAGGGCTCAGAACAACAGTTTCACAAGCCCAATCTCTGCAGTAAGGTGTAGTTGTCTTGAAAATGAGTAAAAGTTGACATTAATTTGACCTTTATGTTGAGCCTTTGTGTAGATTTGGTGACTAGTGTAGTTTGAGAAAAATATGAAGGATGAATAAAAACAAGAATATATTTTTAAAATTAGGGAGGATCATTGAAGTTTTTGTCATCAGATTTCTATTGCTTAAAGTTGAATTTCACAATATATTTGGTTGATGAAGCATGGATGTACCCAACACTGATATCCATCATGAAGAGAGGAAACATCCATACAGAGTGCCACTGAAGGTACCAAGAAAGAATAAAATGAAATTAATCTTTTCACAAAAATCATCAGCAGATACTACTCTCACTTCCCCAATTGAATAAAAGATAAGTTTCATACATGTATTGTTTAGCTAAATGTAACAACTAGCAAATTTTGAATAATTTAAATTGTAGACTATTCTTGATGCATGCCGAATTTTTGACAGAGGTCAAGAAAAATAATTTTAATTTTTTTTGTTTTGAAGTTCACGTTAAAGTTCTCTCCCATTTATTGTTGAGGACTACAGAGAAACAAACTTTTCTTTAAAATAAATAAAGAATGCAAGAACACTTTGCTTTTACAAAAACATAAATTGTGTTTAATATTCAAAAATGTACAAAGCAAATATAAAAACAACTAATAGAATGTTTTTCTTTCGGAATACAGTAGGTCCAGCCCATTAGAGGTTGTCATTTGGATGTTCAGAGATACATGGTAATTTTATAATTATAATACAAAATTAATGAAAACTGACACAATGATAATAACGAGGCATAAAGAATTTTGTACATCTTGGTTTGTACCAAAGAAGAAAACCTAATAATATGCAGAATAACTCATTAACAATTTGCATTTGTGAATTGAGCAATACAATATCTTAGTAGAAGTAGAAGTTTTGCATTGATAACATGATATTGATAATGTAAAAATTCAATTCATTGCAATTTGTATGAACTTTTCATATTACAGGAAATCAAAATCTAGAAAACCAAAGAAAAAAAAAGCATTATACTTATACAGACACAAAATATATAAAATATACATTTGAATAATGAGCACAAAAATAATTACAGTTTACTTTCTAACTCTTTTCATAAAAGAGAATAAAATTATCATTATTACTTCTGACAATCTTCTCCTGAACATAAGTGAAAAAAAATTATATTTTACGACACATACCAGCAAAAGAAATGCATACGCTGGAAGGATTTGTAAGTTTTTGTTTGCTTGTTTGTAATATAATTTGTATTAAAAATATAGTTCTTGCTCATCTCACACCAAATCAGCAACAGCCCAGAATAAATTAACGTGGCAATATAACCAGCATATCGATTCATTGATCACTATTTGCGACTGCCTTTAAAGATGGTAGTGGTTACTCCTGATTACAGGACTGTTGCAAGGCCCATTTTGTTATACGTTATGATGATATAATCATTCATCGTGTCCAATATATCGGTATTTAAAATACAGTGTGTGCATCTTCTGTCGGGTAAGAAGTTATCTCATGTATCTCTGAAAAACAAAGCAAAGACATCGATTTTTGAGACACCCAAAACTTCATTGCATTATATAATTCTGTATTTGTGGTGTCAGTGCCAGTGACACTGGCATGTTTGAACAACTGGAAGACCCTGAATATCCATCAGAGTCCAATCACAATTGTTGATGACACTGACCAGCTCATAAGGAAATTCTCACTTATATTGCTTTGCTGTTTGTACATGGGAGATTTCTTGAACTTTATGTTTTCAATATATGATGCAGTGAAACAGAGCGTGGCCAAAGAATGGAACAAGTTTGCACAAGTTAGAGGGGACATTTGATCTATGTATGAAGAAATTTAATAATTGTACAAGAGTTGTTTCGCAATTGTACATTTATCAGGTACTACAAAAGAAAAGTGTTTTCAGTCACAGTAATTGATGACTTCAAAAGATAACTAGGACCATAAAACACACATTTGTTCCAGAAATATGTATACAAAATCCTGTAAAAACTCTATAAAATATTAGGGACATACATACACATGTACATACTATTTATTCAGCTGTGTAACACTACTAAGAACTTTGCCACAAAAACACTTTTCATTTCTTACTTCCCATATTGGGGGTGAAAAAAGTTTTTTTGTTTTCATATTCCACAATATATCACACAGCCTAGCAATATAATTAATATAAGAAAGAAAAAAAACTAATGAATTGTATTTATTTAAATATGTCTACTCAGTGGAATGTAAACGAGGTTCAGATCAATGGGAACATAGCATGATCGCAATAGCTAAAATATATCCCCATTCATATGTCCCACAATAAATAGCTTATCATTGTCCATTACCTTTTTTTGTCTCCTTCTTAGAGGAAAACTAATACAGTAGGAACAAAGCAGTTAGTGTGGAAGGGACCATATCTCAGTAGGAAACCAAGTGGAGAACCATTGTAGAAGTCACAGACAACAAATTCACAACAATTGAAAATTAATTAGATGATGAAAATGTATCAAATGTTTTAAATTGTTGCTGCCTGAAGGCATCCATGACTGTAAACATTCATAGGAATAATGTTGCAGAATTCAATGAGACCACTCTTAAAACCCCTGGAAGAGAGGTGGAAGCTAGCCAAACAAAATGGAAAAAAATTCCACAGAGCATTTTATACGTCTGTGGTATTTCCTCAGTTTCTGATGCTGTGTAAACACCCTTTAACGTAAATAAAATGACGAACATGATTAAAACTTCTCTGCTAAATTGTTGATAACAAAAAACATGTTGAACACTTCCATTACAGGGTACACCATATTTTAAAATAAGTCAAAAGTCACCTACAACTACAGAGTTAAAAATGATAAGTTTGTGCAATAAACATACCTCATTCTAAGAAATGCAGTGCAGTAAGCACCAACGATGTGACAAAACAATTCACTGACTGAATGACTTTCATACAGTTCACTTCCTTTCATGTAATGAGACAATATCACCAGGTCTCAGAAATAGGCTACGGAGTACCAGAATATTGTATGCTTGAAAAATATCTCACCTAGCTGAAATCATTTTTCAAAACTTGTATTTAGTTACTACTACCTTCATTCAATCGACATTTTCACAACCCATGGGCAGTTATTGTGGAATGGCGGACCCAACAACTATAAAGACAGATGCTGTCATGTGATCTAAATACTGACACACAATTGCATTACAAAAAATGAAAAATCTGCTAAATGTACATTTCCTTTCTTTTGCACAAAAGGAAAGAGACATTACACTGTCTCCAATAATGTCTCTGACGCACAGACTTAGCTGAGGAAATGCACACATCGGAAGGTCAGTGGTTAATTTAAACTTAGGTTTGAAGGAAACTTGCAAATTCAGATATTTATTATCCTTTATCAACCACAAGAAAATTAATATTTTGCCTGTAGTTAGGATTTCAACATATACCATTCTTTATGAATGTACAGGATCAAAATGCCTTGAAAGTGTGTGGTAGCTTACCTGTAATGGTGACAAAGGAATAATCATGGAATGCAATAATGTGCACAACAAGTGCTGTCTGGAGAAAATGAAAGAACCAACTTAGGAGCCACTTTCAGGACATTTGGTAAGAAAGAACTGGAAATGATCAAAGAGCTCTAAAGTCAACAACCCACTAATGTTTGCCTTCCTTGTATTTTTTAAAGCACCAAAAAAAAACAACCAGAAAGGAGCATCATCTAATATGAGGCACAAAGTGGTAGGCATGACAATTTCTTTGACATACTGATGTTGTTCTGCAATTTTACACTTATACGGTTTCATCCGATCAATAAATTAATGATACTTTTGAAAGGTTCAAGCTAGAAAAGAAAATAAAGAGTTGTCTCTAAGGGAAGACCACAGCGGCAGGTGACAAAACATTGTGACAGAAAACTCACCATTGAGAACATAAGTTTTAACTGGACAGAAAGTAAGAGATATATTTCTCACTTGGACATCAGATCCATTTACTAGTAATTCTGACTCGAAAGCAGATACTTTAGCCAGTAAACTTTTAAAAAATTATCTGCCCAATACCCTTTGTCCATATTTCAGAATCAGAACAGAAGAGACAATGGTGAAAAGCTGCTGAGTAGTTAGTGGTAGATAAATTGATGCATCATACAACAGTTCCAGCATTATCAAAGCCACCAGCGGGATGAGCTCTCCTCTCATTGTTTACAAGCGATGACCTGTTTGAGATAAAGGTTGAATCGACTATCATGAAAGCAAATAGCTGAAACATAATTTAGTTCAGAATGAACTGTAAAACAAATTATACGAAAGCGTGTACATTTATCCTTGTAGCTAATATATCAAAGAAGATCAAATACATTGGTTTTTACAAAAATTAAGTAAACAAATTTTACATATTACAATCAAGTACAATTTCTTTCAGGTAATTATAAAATAACAATGTATTCTTTTATTAAGTTTCTCATGTTTTTAAGACACAGCTGCACATTGCTTTTTCTCTCACATGGAGTATGAGTCATCCCTGTATGGAGGGGGTCCCCTTTTTTCAGTTGTGTGAAGTTCCAATTCCTCCATTTCAACAGCATCACGGTACTCTGTTAGCTCCCTTGAAATCTTGATGCGGGTATAATTAGCAGCCAGGGTGATCAAAAAGTGAATCTGGAATAATGCAAAATGTTAGCTGACAAAAAAAAATTAACCCAACCAAATTTTCAATCTCATGGAAATATACTTCAGATCATTAAAAGAAAAAGAAAAGACAAAACATTTATTCTTTCTACATTAAATTAACTGTCAGAGGATTTTCATGCTGCTGACATAATTGTAAATGGAAAACAAATTCAGAAAAGAAAAAATAAAAAAACATGGGAGAATTAAGCCTCTGAATTTCATCAGTATAACTTCCCTGTTCTGATGATACTAATTATATCTAGTGGTGTCTACAATTCTGTGCGAGACGTTTCCTTTTCAATATGAATAATAAATTACATACAGAATGCTTAACCCACTCATTCCTGATCTCACAACACCCGCAAGCTACAAAATTTTGCCCCCCATTTTGGAACAGCAACAGTAATCTTTGTAAATGTGGACTGCAACATTTTTTTGGAAAATTGCCTCAAAAGTGGGCTCCAGTTACAAACTTCTCGGAAATGAGCGGGAATAAGTGAGTTAATCCCAGTGACAGTACTGACAGTTGTAGTAGAGACCTAGCACAGGTAACGTAATATTATAGAACACATGTCACTGTGATAAAACTTACTATTATTGATCCATTGTTTTTAAGGAGTTTATACAATTAATAATGACCACAGCTTGTAACAGTACTTCTAACAAGATGACAACAAATCTTTTAAAAAGATAGGGACATTTTTCTATACACAATGATACACATTGTAATGATGTCTCGTAGCAGCTAATATGTTTACTGCATCGCATGAACTTGTTTTAAAGTCGTTGTTTTTTCAGAATCTGACATACCTGTATATTTTATTTTGTCAAAGCTGTATTTCTATTAACATACACATAACTGCAAAATTTCTTCACAACTTCAGTAGAAGCTGATCCTCTTTCTTCAATATAATGGGCTTACTCATTGACTAAAACCATCACACTCTATGGCAATATCACCCAATCAAAGTCGCTATAAGCTAATTTCAGCCATTCACAATACTGTTTCCAGTCCTGTGAGACTGCAGATAATTCAGATGATCCAAGCCTTTCTTTTGACAATGTTCTTTCCATTTGTGATTATGAGCCTATCACTATCACATCTGAGGTAACATCAAGCTCCTCAAAATGGTTATGTATACATTTTAAGTTACCTTTTTAATTTAGAAGTAAAATTTCTTACCATTCCAACAACGATCAGGACAGATGCTCCTAAAGCTACACAGAATAGTGGTCCAGCTTCGCTAACCTGTAAGCACATACAAAAAGTCACATTTTTAAATATGATATAACAAAAAAAAAAAAAAAAAAAAATCAACCTACAACCCCCCCCCCCCCCAAAAAAAAAACACAACAACAACAACCCCAAACAAAAACAATAATGTATGATTCTTAGACGCACAATTGACTGTACTCAGTCTTAACAATTGACTGTACTCAGTCTTAACATTTTGGCAACCTAAATCTAAAATAAAATGTTACGGCATTCTTAAAAATTGATTGTTTTTCACTACCTATAAAAATCCATTATATAACGAATAATGCTGGTGGCACGGTGGTCAAATGATTATAGCAAAGGATCCATGGGTTCTGGGTTCGAATATTTTTTTCTTCTCCCTACCCAGGTGCGAATTGGGTACCAGCATATTCTGCTGGGGAAGTCAACCTACGACAGACTAGCATCCTGTCTAGCAGATGTTGTAAAAATCATCTTTTCGGCTTCAAACTATTGAAACCGGGACAAGTTCCGGTTTTATGTGCCTCATAGGCCTTGACGGAAGTTAGTTTTTACTTTTACAAACAATGCAATCACAATATGTTCCGATTTGTTGCCCTTTTCATAGCAGTAGGCAAATAAAAGCAATGTATGTGATTTGAATTACTGAAGGTCCAGTGGCTTCAGGAACATATTCACAAATACATTCTGCGTTTGACTGGATAATGAATTTATAGAGTCTTCTAACAGGAATCCCTTTATGCAAGTAATGATAAAATAATATCACATGGCAAGACAAATATTATTGGAGGTCACAAGAACAAAAAATTTAATTATGAAGGAAAAAAAAAAGTGTATTGGGAGGGGGCTTCAAAACTGAGCAAACATAAGCTTTGAAGAAAATCAAAAGGAATAACAATACAACACGAGACACAGATTTCATAAATACATTATGTATACCTTATTGCACAGTGATCTATATTCACTGTACTGGCACAAATAGTCATTGCCTTTCTCATCACGGTATATACCTGTTGAAAAAATAATGCACAGAGGATAAAATAAGGTAGGCCTAGGTCTAACAATCATTAAAAAAAAACATAACAAAAGTAGAAAAGAAAAATTGGAAAGAGTGAGTTGATGGTGATATTTTGGGCAAAATGAAATTATATTTTATTTATTTTAAAGAATACTTTCCTAAAAGTAGAATTTATTTCATAAGGCAATAAATTAAAATACAAAACTATCCGATAACATTTATTTATATTATAGGTATATTTATACATTATACTGTTAAACACTTTTAAATAATACATACAAATACATCCATAAAATTAAAAAGGTAGGCATACCAAATCTCGTCAGGTTGAAGCAGTAGTTGGCTTCAGTTAGTTCCTTAGCTTCATGTCCGTAGATCTCATGATCACAAATTGAAGAGACAACCACAAACATAATGACGGGCACCATGCAAATACACAGCACTGCTAGCCATGCAACAGTCAGAATGTATGACAAGAACATAAACTGAAGAAGATAAATAAAAAGTAAAAGATTCATGATACATTTTGTGCAAATGCCAATCTTTCTACTCTTCAAAACATAACATTTGTAAATGCCTATATATTTCAGGAATCAGACACAAAGGTCACGACAGAAAAGACAAGACAAAGGTTGGGATGCTTTAAGGGAAGCTGACATACAAAACAAAGATTAAAATCTTCAGCTGCAGTGTGTGATGCTACATGTTGGGAAACATTGGTGTACCATCAAATCAAGCTTGCAAAAGGTTCAGACATTCGTAAAGAGCTATTTGACTTGCATCTTGAAAATATAACGGTCAGAAACAAACAGGAATAAGGAACAGTAGAAATGGATGAAGAAAACGCCTAAATTGAGGAATAACTGAAGATGACACGCTGGCATTGGGTCCATCAAGAAATTGAGCGGAACCAACAGGAGAAAAGGAAAAGAGGCAGGCTACTGACAACTGAGAAAATAACTAACTGGACCAGAAAAGGGAGAAGTGGAAAGATCTGGTCAATGGCTAATCTTTATACTAAGAACGATGGGCATGAATAAACGGATGCTCAATCTCCACCAATACGATATTAATCTGTGCAATAAAATAGCTTTTTCAATAAAAGATTTGCTTTTTATTTAGCTTTTGAGCCATACAAAATTCTTACGAAAACTTGTTTTAAATCACAACACGAAAGCTTTTCAGAGGCAGTTGAGAATTAAAAAAATATAAAGTAGGCCTGTGCTTTGCTTTAAGACAAGTTTAAAAATCATGTTTGTATTTTAATGTTTTTTTTTTAAAGAATTCACGCTTGATAGTTTTGAATAAACACAAGCCTGCCACAGACACAGACCTAGGAGAGATGGGACACAGCTGGACAGAGGTGGAGAAAATCGCCCAGGACAGGGAAAGATGGAGGGCTCTTCTTGGTGGCCTATACCCACACCCGGGTGAAAAAGGCTGATGATGATGATGATGATGCCAGGTATATAGAGCAAAAAACAAACAAACAACCAGTCACTATAAAAAGACAGGAAAGAGTGCTGTGCCCTTAAAATATTGATGCATTTCTTCATTCACAGTGCTATGCAGCATATCACACCTAAAAACTTCCTACAGTGTACATAGATCTTCTAGAGCATTCACAGTCATAAGTCAGAACACATAATACCCTAGAACTCTCTAATTAATGCATGTAGCAGAAGATATAAATATGAAAGGTTGAAAATGCAATCAAAAAAGAGGAAACAGTTAAAATGGTTTAAAACAACACTTGACTGACAATTACACCGATATCAGACCTTCAACACCAGAATGTTAAAGGCAATAAAGCAAAGTAATCTATTTCTATTTCTCGTATATTTTGCTATGAAAAAGAAAAAAAAAAAAAAATTTACAATCAATAAAATTAGATGAACACAACTGTCTGTCTTAGTCTCCGACATTTCCCAATATATTTTACAAAAACATAAATGTTTAGTTCTCATGTAACTGTGGCATTGTACCACAGTCTCTGTCTAATTGGTTAGCAAAAAATACCCATTTTAGTATCATTACAACAAATGTAATAAGATGACAACCGTTTATCTTACAACTTACAAAAGCAGCTGTTAGTCTACCACCCATGATGCATTTGGCACCAGAGTAGATGTTACTTCTGGTAGCACCAGTAGCCAGGAATCCAAAGATAAGCAGGATCAGAGCCACCACACCCATTACAACTCCGATGATCACAAACATAACTTGAAGAACTTCCAACCTATATAATTAAATAGACGAGGAAAAAAAATGAAAATTTTAGAAGCATTCAGAAAACAAATAATTTTGTAATTTTGTTTTGAACAGGTTCAATTTAACACATGCAGAGTGTCCTAAAATAAATTGTTTTGAATGACTATATTCGACAAAAATTATAACTGCTGATGAGCCAATAAAAGGGCAGAAACCATTCTGGTAATTGACATCGGTTTGTATTAAAATTAAAGGATAGATGACAAGTTTTACTGTTTCAACTTGAAAAATAAAAAGAATGTACTGGCTGGACAACTTATCTAAAAACAGAATTTGAAAATTTACCAGTTGACACTGAATCCAAAAAGATTGTTGAAGACTCCTGTGATCATCAGTTGCAACGCTTTGAAGGAAGTTCCACAGAAAACACAAGTTCCAATGATGACAAGGATTGCAGCAAGCAGAGAAGCAAAAGGAGTCTTCCCCAGACACTCATAAAAGCCGGCTGGATAAACAATATATATTCATTGCTTTCAGATGTTATGAAATACAGAAAAAAAAATAACAAGAACAGCACACCCACTACATAAACAGAATCAAATTTCCTCTTGTCAAAATTTAATGTTTGAATTTGATGGCTAGATAAAAAAATATCAGAGGATGATGTGTCAAACCCAAACACACTGGATAATTTTATCTGATTTGCCCTAAATTTTTTGAATTCTGCAGGATATGAAATATAATAAACATTTTAAAAAAACTACGGATCAATCCTGAATTTCAAGAATGTCAAAATTAGTCCCTGCTAGAATGATTGCCACGCATATTTTGAGAGTATGGGACACTAGGTATTCAACATAGGTTGCAGACTGTAACTGATTCAAGCATTTTTTAAAAATTCGCAAACAGTGGTGTTGCCATTCTAATTTCAGTAAGTCTTCTACTTTGACATATATATAATTAATTGTTGGTATCTGGTCTTCCCATAATCTCTCTTTCCTGAAGCCTGCCTGCTTAATGCAGTACAGAGGAGAGATAACAGCTCAATCAGTTTAGCATGTAAGGCATTTGCTTACTGCACACGCGGGTCCAAATTCTATTCCTACCATTGTCAGGGAAATTTTTCTGCTAACTTGTTGATCTTTATTCACTAACTCCAAGTGGATGGTAAGGAGTCTCAACGCCAAGCTCTATTGTAGATGGGCTTTTAAAATCGTTACAGATCCCTTTACATATAAAATTGTACAAGAGTAGAGTAATTTATCTAACTCAGTCAAACATACGTGTCCAAAGCGATGCCCTGGGTGTCACCATGCTTTGCCGCCTAACTATTTGACCTAGAAATATTTGGAAGATACGCACACGAAGCCCAGCCATTGGCCAGTCTTGTTGGCGTGTTCCTGAATGTATTCCTATGTGTTTTTACACAAGATTAAATGTGAGGTTTTTTTGTTATCTGATCACCTCCTTCGGCAAATCATTTCTATCCGATCACTTATACCACTATCCGACCACAGGCTACTGCCATATATGGTGGAACTCACTTAGAACGAGAACCCCCGTTCCAAGCAAAACTTCTCGTTATTCCCGATTTTCGAGGGAAGCTATCATAATATGACATATGTTGCTCTACTTGTGTAATGGAAACTTTCGTTTCAATGGTTATTAATCTCTTTCTTTTTTGAGAAGTCATGATGCAGAAATTGGTAAAGTAGATCTAAGTTGATGATGTGTGGCTAGCGCAAGAACAAACGAAGGAAAGATACAGATAAAGCCACGTGGTCGGGTGAACAAGATACGAAGAGAGACTGAGAGGCACATAATCTTATGGCTCTGGTGGTCTAGCAGCGAGGGGCACAAAGGGACAGTGATCTTTCTCCCATGATTTTCTGCCGTGGATGGTAAATGAAAGACTTTTCATCGTTTGTCATGTGTTTTAAAGGAGCCTGGGGCTAGTAAATTTCGTCTTGTACAAGTGAGTTACTTGTTCAGCTGGGAGGTTTTTAATTTCAGATAAAACCATTTTCGAGTTCTCTTTATTCCAGGTCCTAGAATCACTTGGCATCGTTAAATCATATCTTTTACAAAAGAGAAATAATAAGGAAAAAAACGGGAAGTAAATGAAGAAAGACAAACAGTAAGAAAGAGGGGTATGGATAAGAAACATCAAATACTGGTAGTTCTACCTAGTCTCCCAAGTAGATTCTAGACCTAATTGTTACAAGCAATTGGATAAATGTAAAATGGACAATTTGCATACTGCTATCCGATCATCCCATTACACTAATTACAGTCTTCCAATTCAATAATTTGAAACATTAAAACAATGCTCTCGCACGTTTCTAAGAACTATTTTCCCTGTGAAGGAAGGATATGACTAAACAGGGAGGGACAAGAAGCTTAACCCGGAAGTTTCTTTGTTCTTTTCCCCAAAATAAAAACGAAAGTAAGCACTCATTCTGATGGTTGCAAAATGTTTCTCGCGACAGTAGTGATCAGAAACAAAGCAATACAACGGTCAAGAGAGGTCTTCCTCCCGTTTGTCACAGTCTCATCTTAATTTTTTAATGAAAAACAAACACAGGGGAAATAAAAAAAAAAAAAATGATTGAGTACATGTAGTGATCGGATTACGGTAAACTACTCTAAGCCATATCTATTCTCCACATATAATTTCTAAATTCCAAAATTGAAATTGAAATGAATGTCTCACTCTGTGGATACAAAGTAGTCTACGGATAGATCTACAGTCTACCCATGAAAATGGAATATAATGTAGAAAATTTGGAAGGATTTCCGAATGTGGTCTCATACCCCAAGTAACTAAAGAGGGATTTCTTTGGTGGGGTAGGATAAAAAAGAGGGGCCTTACCCCTAACCCCAACCCTATCACTAACCCTTACCCCTAACCCTAACCCTTGAATTCTTGCAATGCCACCGCGTTCGGAAAACCTACTAAAGAAGGGTCTCAAATATTAAAGACTTATTTTCCAAAATTTCCAGTGCGGCAGTAGTAGTGTTAGCCTCTTCTCTTGTAAGTTTGAATTTGAGTAAGAGATTCACATGCGGCTATAGGGAGGACGTCAGCCAGACGCCGATTGGTTGTTTTAATTACACTACTGTTGCTGACTGTTTTCAGGCTTTGGCTTCATTCTTCTATCTAATTAATTCTAGATTTCTACTGGAAGACTTGAGACTTCAGAGTTTAAAAATTGTCATGCAGACCGAATTCCTGACCCAGGGTAAGGCTAAAGAAAAAAAAAGATAATAAAATCCGTACCCATTTTGATGCTTTTGAAAACGCTGTCATCAAACAACAAAGACCTGTGGCTCACTGTTAGGATTTAAAAGCTTCCGTATTTTTAGGACAGGTCTAAATGCGGAAGTCTGAAACTGTAGTTCTTTTTGGTGTAGAATCAAAAAAGTCAAATATTGCCAAATCCGCGAAAAATTCCTCTTCATTTCTGTCTTTACTTATTTAAATTTTTTTTTATCTTCGAAAATAATGCCATTAAAGTTGGATCTAGAATCTAGAATCTAGTTCTCAATCAAATTTGATTTACCATATCACTTTCAATGACAATGAGTGATAAAAGAAAGTAAATCTTCAATAGGATTAAATATCACCTTTTCACCTAATTAAAAACAATTATTTGGCATTGTTTTGATTTGTTTTGCTTCTTGCAGAAGTTCTGCTTCAAGACCCACTGCTCAAACCCGAAGTCAAATCAAAGTAAAGGAAGATCGGAGCGCTGCTCTACTAAGTTATATATTATATTCTAGTCTCTACATTGATACAACAGCATTTTCCAGGGTTTATGAGGCATAGATCTAGATCTATGTAAAGATAATATAATCTAAGGGTAATCTTTAAAAACAATTATTTGGCAGTTTTGATTTGTTTTGCTTCTTGCAGAAGTCTTGCTTCAAGACCCAATGCTGAAACCAAAGTCAAAGTAAGAAAGACTTGAGCGCTGCTCTACTTATTTTGAAATATTGATACTGTGTGGATAGATTCACCTCAGTGGCCAACCTGACATTGATCCTGGATCTTCTTAGTGGCTTTCTCGGTAGAGTGCTTAGGCCTAGATCTACATCTGTATAGATCTAGATCTAGATCTAGATAATCACTTTATTTTAATATTAGCACTAAGAGTAAGAAGGATAAGTTGGACGAAAGTTGGAGTGGTTTAGATTGAAATCACCCCAGACGCGAGAATATTTGTCTGTGGTCTGAAAGCAATGCGAGTATTCTCATTTGTGGTCCGCAAGGTGTTAATAAACTCGTCATAACAGCATTTTCCAGGGTTTTATCAGGCATGTAAAGATAATAATGGTAATCTAGTCCAAAGTACTTCTCTTGGTTTACAAAAAGAAGAGAGCTCCTTACTTCTTACCCACTCCATTTCCAATTCAACTCCATTCATTCTTCGAGTTGAATCCAGAATTTCTGGATCAGAATTATAGATACAGTCTGAAAAACGCTTTCTTTGAACTCACTGATATTTTCCGAATAAAAGTTTTATCCAAACTTGTTCCTTTATTTTCTTGTAGGCCTGTTTACTTGGATTCCTCGAACAAATGAGCATATGTACTAATTATTTCATTTTGATGGTGTTAAATGATCCTCTTTATAATGTAGATAAATTATTTGTTTTTGGGAGTCTATCAAATTGGTATAAAACATATCAGAGTGACAGACTGCTGTCTGTAATGACAAATTTGTTTTTACTCTTCTCTCAGATGATGGTTTGAAATACAATTCAGACCAGTCTCTGTATTCATGATCATAACACCGACATGGCGATCACCAACCTGCAAGTTATACTACTGTCAGCGGCAGCACTTGCGATCTCTGTTGGTATATATAACAGCTGGTTCTGGATTCTCACGTGGCTCATAGCACATTGTGCAGTGGTAGTTGTTGGTGTTTACTATGCAGTTCAGTGGAACCTGGTCTGTGGGAAACCTTACAAGCCCCCATCTGCTAGCAGGCAGAAAAGTGCCATCAACATCATCGTTCAAAAATTAATGGTAAATGTAAACGGTTTTTTTTTGTTCATCAAAACATATGCTGGGATCTTACTCGAATTGTTATTATATTTTTTTATCAAAGAATTCATAAAGTTATTTCACCAAATCTTTTATTTCTTTGTTGATATGGAGATTAAAAAAGACAAAGCATTGCTTTGTGATGTTTTAATCAATTCTAAAAAAAAGCATCTATTTTTTCAATCCATTTCTGCGAGAATACTGTAGCTGATGCTCATACTAATATTCTGTATTACTATATGATTAAATGCACATTACATTGCATAAACTGTGCCCGAGACTAAGATTTATAGTTCAGATGTGTTTAAGGTAGAAGCATAAATTTTCACAACTTATGCCTGGCACCCTTCATTTCTTTAAAAAGAGCCTGCCTTATTTTGTGTTGACTATATATAATCTTACCTTAATGTTTTCGTAATGTAAAGAATACTTTATAATATTATAATTTGATGCTGTTGATTATTACTCTGCAATCATGACTGAGTGATGTTCTGGTAACACGGTATATATTTATGTACTGTACGATATGAGGGCTCACCCAGAAAATGTGTCCTCATAACATACACCATCGTTAACACTCAATAGGTCTAGATATAGATCAAAGCCAGATTTAGGCATGGTTTTACCTCAGTCATAAGCTAATTTTAACCACTGAAGCTAATATTAGACCGTATCCCGTAATCCCATACTCTTAACTAAGAAGAGATTCCCTTTGCTAAAATGTTAACCAAAGGTGGCGGACAATTGGGCTTACCTTCTTGATTGGGATGGATTAAAACAGGATTCTGTGGTGAAATGACTGGTTTGTTGTCGTTTGGCACTTCAGAAGGACAGGAGAAGGATTAGTGTGCATGAGCAACCGTGAGTTAGTATTCGAGTAAAGATATTTGCAATTATATCGATTTTTCGTCTCACTGTATGGTTGGGGCACAATATGCGGCACCTGCACTCTATATACACTTCCATTTGTGCTTTTATAGAATAACATGTAAGAATACAACACTAATCCAAACATCAATTACAACATTAAACTATAGCTCCGCTATAGTGATAGTAAAAAAAAATGCAATTGCTGTTGTTCATACTTTCCAGGAACTTGATGTGTCAAGCCCAGATAGCACGAGAAAGGTGGTAATTTCTCGTAGCCTGGATAACTCACTGCAGGAAGTCATTGACCTTATCTGCAAGCACTTTATCCTCACCTGGTACAGAGGTCTTACCGATGACACATCCTTTGTGAAAAACTGCCAGTAAGCTACTGTGATTTATAAAATGTTGGGATTTTATGGTCTTCAAACATAAATTAGCTGGGGACCCCCCCCCCCCCAGAAATGTTGGTAATATTTTCCTGATTGTATTTCCACAATTCATTTCAGATTATTGTTGATGGAAGAAGGAATCAGATGTGTCAGTGATAACTTATTTTAACATGAAGTGTCACTGGCAAAATAAAAAACTCTATATCTTACATTATTTTAAATTGACTCTTTGTATAGTCCTCAGGAAAATGGAATGTACTGTTGTCAGAACAAAGGGCAAGTGAATCAAACTTTCTTTTTTCAAATCAGATCAGAGATGTGGGCTGTAGTAGACAAGGTCAGCCGCCGTTTGTCTGAAATTGATCTTGTTCGATTTCTCTCACAAGATGTTGTAGATTGTCTCCATCATCACTTCCAGGGCATTCGCCTCGCTAAGAAGTAAGTTGTTTGATTTTGTAAAACTAGTTTGACTTACAATATCTGCCCAATTCCTTACATGAAACAGTGAGTTTCCAGATTCAATACAATAAACTCTTTAAGTTTGAAAATAACATAGGTGATTTGTACAGTAAATGAACTGAAATGTGATGATATTGCTGCTTCTCACTCTTGTTCCATACTCTCTGTGTACCTTTTTTAATTGTCTTCTATCTCTCAATACCAAGGAAATAAGTCGCACAGTAATGAAATCTATTTCTTCTTTTCATTCTTTATAAGTTTTCACCATCTTATCCGTTTCATTATATTATGCTGTTCTCTTTTCTTTTCCTTCACTTTTTTTTTCAATTATTCTTTCCTGTCTACTCCATGAAGTCTTTCTTCTGTATCTTTTATACTTTTCTGTTTACCGCAGAAGGCAGTAATGTTGGATGTTGTTACTTTGGGAGAGCTCTTTCTACTTATTTTCTCTTTTTTCAGCTTTCCTGCATTTACATATTTAACCGTGACTACATAATGTGCTTAGCTTACAATCCATTCCTTCATAAAATAGTCTGTGACACTCTTGTGCACCCTCTAATATTCTATGTTTAGAGACCCAAATGAAAAGACAGAGGAGGAAGTTACCAAGTTCATGCTCCATCCATGGCTGAAAGATGAAGAAAGGGAGCTGGATTGCTTACGGAAAGTTTCCGAAGTAATTCTGCTGACCTTGATGTCAAAACCATATGCCAGTTGCACTCCTATGAGGCATTTGCTGAGGGAGATTGTTGCTGGTTCAGGTAAGTGCAGTTTGAACTGTATTCAGTAAAATGAATGTTGTGTTTTTCTTTAATTACATTAAAAAAAAAATTTATATGAAAGTGAAAGCAGAAAAATAGCTAGCATTTTCATTTTGTGCTGGTATTTGATTTTCACTGGAAAATGAATACACAAATGAAGGGAGTTAGTATTTAGATTTCAGATTAATTTTCTCTTACTTCTTTTGTATTCACTTTCTAAAGGGAAGAATTGTTCAGGTATTCATGTTCACTTTTAGGTTATGTAAAGAAATTGGATTATTTTTAGATGTGTGAACACTCCTATTTAGAGATGGTAAAGGTTTTCAAAGTGGCTCAAATATTTTTTTCCGTAAAGAGGGCTTCTATCTACATCAACAGTGCTTCAGCCTACTATTGACCTCATCTGTGATCCTGACTACATAAACTTGAAGTTACTGGACTATGTAGCATACAGAGAAAAACTATACGCTGATAACAAAAGGACCTATATGTATTCAGCAACATATGAAGGTTTTGTCAAAATGATAAAATCATCAGAGTCTGTGAATGATCTGCTTCAAATGCGGTAAGAAGTGCACAGTGACAGGATGTTATGCAATTGTTTAATTTTTGAGTGAGTTTGAAATTTCTGCTTATGTCAATATAATGGCAGAGTCTAATGGTAAAATTGAAAATGGTTGAATCAAAAATTGCTATTATACCATATATAGAGGTACTCTCTTATTATTAAAATGAGAAATTAACTACCGTTATTTACTGTGAAAAGCTTGATAGTCAGATGTAAATTGATCTGGTGTATTAATTAAAGCACATCTCATGTGTGGTGTACCAGTTTTTAATTAAACATGAGTGTTTTGAACATCAGAGAAAAATTGTTGTCCTCATTACACAACTTTATTGTCTTTGAAAGGTATAACATAATTTCTGAGATTCTGCAAGCTTCAGCTATCAACAACTTGAAGAAACAGCAAGGACTGACCACAGGTAATAAAGTGTAATAGAGATTTTATGATTTGGAAAGGCAAAATAGAAAATGATGTATTGCACTGAGGTCATTAGTAAAAGGGGAAGGAGAGAATGGCTGTCATTAAAGTCGCATAACATTATCAGTGTGCAGCTCAATTCTCAGACTTGTACCTAATCCTAACTAAAAAATAAAAGCATTTTTTGACTTAGAATTGGATTGCATTTAGGACGAATTTTAAGATTTGTATGATTCTTTTGAAATCATATTGTTCTCTATCGATCATATTGATTGATAAACAGATAAAGATGTGGCCCCAAAAAGTACAAATAAAGGTGAACTCTTAAAAGCAAGGAACCTGGAAAGATACAAGAATCAGGTAATCTCAACTTTCTTTTTCAGTATCAAATAGGTGTTGATTTTTAATGAACAATAAATTGAAATACTGATTTGTTCTTGAGATAATGTAACAGATTACTCTGGTTGTGGTTGAATGTATTGTAATGTCAACTCTAGATAATCTGTACTTCTACATTTACTTTAGGTATCATAGTGCGTTTTGTTGTCATTTGAACAATTTTGTAAATATGTCCTTTATTATGGAAAAAAAAGCTCACACTGCTCTTATATTAAACCAAAGTATGGTTCTATAGTGTATGATTTAAGTGGAGCATGAAAATAACATCAGGTGATGTAAATCAACTTTATTGGATATTGTATTTTACTTTTTAATGTAACTGTTCTGATTGATAGGCATAGCACTGATATATCCAAACTGTATGTTTGTACATTATGACAGTGTAAAGATATTTATTTTCATATTCATTTTGTTTTCAACCCTCGACTGGTGACCTGTCACCCTATGATCCAGCTGACAGTAGCCAAACAGCTGTGTGAGAAAAGAATTGTAGCTCTTGGAGGAACAATTTACCAACACTCTTCAGATAATAATTCACTTGAAGATGAAATACCAGGACAAAAGGTGAAATAGGGAATTTCTTTGACTCCTAAATATTAGTGTCTTGCGGTCTTTCATGTTCCATGAAAAAAAAAAGATGCGTACATCTGTTTGAAAAATCTATCTCAGTGTCATACAAAATAATCTTGATTGCATGTTAAATGTATATACAAATTATAGAGAAAGTGGGGAAATGAGCTTGTAAAGAATAAAATGTTGTTGGCTAAGAGGAAAGATTTTCTTCATTCAGCATTCGAATTATGGCTTTAATGTTTATATTTTTCTTGTAGGACATGAAGATTTTGAAAATTTGGACAGGGGCAAATCAGTTATTTTGTTTAATTTTCCTGCTTTCAGGTATTCTCCTTTTCTGTCATTATGGAAATGCCCACAGCTAGAGAGTTCTTCATGAAATACTTGAAAAAAGATGGTGCTGAATCTTACCTGGGGTAAGTGACTGAAAAACAGGATTGTTAGTTAAAAAACATAAACAAATAATTGATTTGACTTATATTTCATGAGATAACAGCTTTTCCTATCTTTGCTATGTTTTATTTTGAACAGCTGATCTACAAAGGAAATATGAAACCATTGGTCTCTGCTTATATATTTATGTTTTATTTTGAAGCAAGAAAGTGCTGACCAAACTTTCCTTATTTACCAGATGGGACCCAATAATCATTTTATTATGGTTTACATACAAAATGTTTTTCACATCATAAATGAAGGGTTACAAAAACTGTATACAGAATCGATCTTCTAATTGAAGAGCTCGGGGCTAGAAGTACTTAAGTCACATTTTGATGAAAACTGAACTGACACCGATAGCAACGGATTTCGGTACTTGTTCACTCTAGGTTTTTCAATCGCACTATTGGCAATGTTTACAGAGTTGACTTGGGTTCTTTTATCAACATAAAAACTGCAAACTTTCAGTCTTGGACCACTGGCAAAAGTGTTGGTGGTGTCCTCTGAGTTTTCATTAAAATGTGGCATCATTACTTCTAGCACTAGGCTCTTCAATTTCCAAACATGTTTTGTGAGATATCTGAAATGTTTGGGTTTTAAATTACTATTAAGGAGAAGCATTGAGTTTATGATTTTCAAAAACCTGTTATATACAGGTGAAAAATTGTTTGTTGAAGAACTTGTGTAAGTGAGATAAGAAAATGTGAAGGTTTTTCCACCATTTCGCCATTCCAGATACTATTTTTGCTTTTCATATTTTCAGTTTTTGGAATGCTGCAGAAAAGTTAAAGACAACTGCAAAGGTAATTGTTTAGTCTTGTATTCGTTAAAGCGAATAAAAAGGTAAATTATTTCTACAGATGAAACTGTAAATTTCAAAGGATTTGCTGAAATAAATTTGATTTAGTTTTGGCATCAAAAGCTTATCATGTTCATTTGAGACTAAGACAATAATATGAAAAATATGGAATGTAATAATTGTTTGTTTCATCAGTTTAAAGAAAAAAAGTTATAATGCTTATATTTTTTAACTCCAAGACAGCCTTACAGTAATAAAGTGTACTTTTTTTATCATTATTCTCTGAAAACTCTTGTGGACAACAGTAAATTAAAAGTGGCTGAAAAAAACAACTCTATGATAAAAATAAATTGGGCATCTTTGAATTTCTTTCCTTCTTTATCTAATAAAGTGGAATAATGTGGAGGCTATATGCCATCTGCCACCCGACTAAAGATTTAAAAAAGGCAAACAGCCTTTACTGTAATGTCATTTTGAAAGGAAATAACTTCTGTCCTGTTGCAAATGGGACTAATAAAAACAAACAAAACATTCACATTGAGAGGGGACATGTCTTGCTTTAATCTCATTTATTTTACTCTGATTGTATTTGACCTTAATAAAGAGCAAAATTGATTAACATTACTAAAGAGAAAGCTGAAGTTACTCTGGATGAGGAAAAAAATAAATAAAAGTGAAAGATGTTATGGACACTGCAGCCACTGATAGCCTATTTCGAGAAGAAAGCAGAGAGAAAATTAATTTTTTTTGTTTTTCATAATAAACAGCCCTCATTCTCTCATAAATTTCAACAGGAAAGCATCCTTCTGCTGTCAAAACTCAATAACAGCTCGCTGTTTTAATCACAAATCCATAGCAGATGCCATGTTTCCCCTTTGACCGAGTGCCTTACTCCCAGTTATGACACGCTAGACTATGTGCACATCTGACTCCACACAAACTTGAAAGTTTGCAGAGTTGTAGCCAAGTTGTTGGAGAGCATATGTGCACAATTTGATTAAAATATATCAAATGCTTTTGAAGATATTTCAATAGAGGCATTCATTTTCAATCCATCTGATAAAATCATAAGTTACAGCAGTACTACAAATTTACCAACAAAACTCAGCGTTTTTACGTACAAAACAAAATGTTTGATTTTTTAATGCAACAAATTGCTTATATGTATTGATATGACGAAATATGATAATTAGGTTCCATCGTTTGAGGGGGGATGCAAGAACAACGCAAATTGCACAGCTGCTAACTTGAACATTGAGCGATCCATAACAGCCTCTGTTGTCACTAAATAAAACGCTCGGCTGTGGAGAAAGATTACGTCGTGACCACTGAACTCTGATAAGTAAAGTTCCTGTAAGGTCAGTGAGGCCCATTGAGATGGAGCTTATCCAGGTTTCGGGAGCGTGAAACGGAACTGATGATTTAAACTTCATCTCCAATCCGAGACAAGACGCTAGTCTGTCGTAGGTTTACTTCCCCAGCAGAATATATCGGTACCCAATTCGCACCTAGGTGGGGAGAGGAAAATTGTGTAAAGTGTCTTTCCCAAGGACACAACACGGTCACCTCTCAGATCGAACCCTGGACCCTTGAATTAGGAGTCCAACGCTCTAACCTTTCGACCACCGCGTCACAACGTTGATACTTGATTACTGTCAGTTAGATTCGATTGTTGTATTGACTTAGTAGAAAGTGCAACCTCTTATCGAACGTGTAAAGATCACAGGAGACCCAGGAGACAACAGATATGAGTCGACATACATGTAGATCTATAACGTTACACTTGAAGTCGATGCAGCTGTAGTACATACATGTATTTGTAATTATCTCCGTTTTGTTGGCTATATAGGCCTGCCCATTTCATTTTAGCCATACACATAACGAGTCTAACAAAAAAAATAAAACACTAGTTTGTTCTTGTTGCTATCGTTTTGTTTTTGCTTTTTGTTTTGTTTTTGTTTGTTTTTTTTTGTGTGTGTTTTTTTTATTTTTGGAACAGAGTTTTGAACTTTTGAACTATGTCTTCGTCAGAGTTTGAAGTTTGAAAGTTAATACAGACATACAATATTAGCAATCAAGAACTTAACAGAACCAGCTAGGAGTCGCAGAATCATTCTGTGCAAGGAAATGAATCGGGTTTGCTTTTTGAAAGTCGAAATTCACCGGCGAAACGGACGAGATAAGCCAAGGGTACTGGACTGCAACACACGTGGGAAAAGGAGAAATAGGATGGCCTTAACAGACCTGGAGACGATTAGTGGATACGTAGCTGAAGGCTTTAGGCGAGTCCTGAGCAGTAAAAAGAAAAAAAAAAGAAACAGCTACCACATTTGTTGAGCAAGCAGACTCTTGCTCCCAAGAGGGCTATAAAAGCTGGAGTAAGTAGTGATACGAGCCAATGTCAGTAAAGGAACAACACGAAACGGAAACACTGTTGATGCTGACGAGTTCAGATGATAAACAGGGGGAAAAACCGGTACATTTGTAGACACTACGTGAAAGTTAGAAAGGCGATAAGGTTTGGGGACCAAAAAAATGGCCAGGAAAAAAGAGGAGGTTCGTAATAACAAACACCGAAAAAAAAAAAAACCCGGGAGAGTCGACACCCCGTTGTCAAATTTGACAGAGTTTTAGTTTTTCTCGACACAGTGAAGAGAAAGTATTAAATTAATTTGTTCCGATACCACTCTGTCTTAGAGCTTTCGGCGCTTGATAAATGCCACCTTCGTTGTTTTATGGCGAAAGTCGGTGCGCAGTAGGCCCTACTTGGGTGGGCCAGTCTAGAATACACGTAAATTATGTGAAAACACTTCGAGCCCTCAAATGTGGTTCGTCGGACAAACGTAGGCTAACTGGCTTCTGAGCGGTCAAGTAAGTGCGGGCCGTGCGCTCCTCTCCGAGCATGCACATTTTTCGCACATGAATGCTTTTGAGAGAGAGAGAGAGAGAGAGAGAGAGAGAGAGAGAGAGAGAGAGAGAGAGAGAGAGAGATAGCGTAGACACACAAGAGAGATAAGT
>JBDFRD010138809.1:0-12660 GCA_039654405.1 Bullina lineata
TCTCTCTCTCTCTCTCTCTCTCTCTCTCTCTCTCTCTCTCTCTCTCTTTCTCTCTCTCTCTCTCTTTCTCTCTTTCTTTTCGTAGCTGCACCATGGGCGATGAGTACAATGTGTGAGGTAAAAGCAAAATGTGTAAACTAAAAATAAGATTTGAGGCCATGCATGGAAAAAGTAATAAAACACTTTGATCATTTCATTCCAGCTTTAGATTTTATATGTTCTCCTTTTTTGTTGACTTGAACTTGTGGTTTATTTATTTCAGTTTTACAATAGTTTCAATTTCAGCCAGGTTTCCTGGTGTGCTTTCTTGTTTAATTTTGTTTAAAAAATAAAAGTTATTGTCATACATAGATCTAATTTGTGGGGTTTTGTTTTGTTTTTTTTTAAGAATTTTTTTTTTTTTTTTTGGGGGGGGGAGTCCAAAAATTTCATGTATCTCATAAGAGTAGGCAAATTCTCAGTGGAAACTGTGACAACTTGAAGAACTTGGACGTTTTTTTAGGGGCCTTTCACAAACCATGTGAACAGATTGTTGGTTGCAAAATGAGATTTGAGGATGGGAATAGGTTGCAAAAGGAGATGTAAGGAACATGAAGTAATTGAGTGTATAATAAACTGTCTCCTAAGGACAGATTCATGTTTGCCCCCCATTTAATCTTTTTAAATAATTGTGTTTATATGACATTTTTTATCTGAAATTTATCAACAATGTTCGAAATTATACAATTTTTATTTGTTACTTTACATAAGACAAAACAAAAACGAAAAGAAAAGAAGCCTTCTTTTGTACAGAGAGGTAGAAATGGGACGGGCACTTAGTCAGGACTGTTATCAGTACAGGAGACGCCTATTAATCGTATTATTTTTTTGTAAACGTTGTCCACATGGTTTGTAAAGTCGTCTGTAATACAGTAAAGAAAATTAAATGAAAAACAACGCGTCAAGGGTAATGCTTTAGTGTCAGCTTTGAATTGAAAGATCAGATGCAACAGAGTCTTGTCTTAGTGCAAACGGATATCGAACTAATGATTGCTTTGTTATTCCCAATTCTGCAAGTTATGTATTCAAACATGGTATTAAAAATTAAATATATGATCCAACATAATTAAATAAACTGTGAGAATTGAAGCCTCCTGATTAACCCACTATGTTACAGTCCTGTCCATAAAAGAGAAATGGAGCAAAGACAAAGGGGATCTTGGTTCAATAGTGGCATCTTGAACTAGGCTGAACAACTGTTGAAACCAGCATTTGTTTGATGTGCCATTCATATATTAAGGATATACATGTATAAAGCATACTTCTCTGATTTATCCAATTCCATTCAAGATGAGAATCCTGTGAAATTCTGCTTTGTATCTCAATGAAAATGTTCCAGAATGAATAGAAATAGAAAGTGTGAAACATTAAGCCTGGTAAGAAAGGACGAAGTCGCAGCTAGTGAAACAGTTGTTATATTTAAATTTCTTTTGTCTCAATTTTTCAGTGATTATAATTAACTATTGTCTTCAGCATTAATTCGACTGTCACTATTTGTGTGAACATTCTCTCCACCTTCCTTCCATCCAACAAACGTGGTTGAGTCAACAAGACTACAATAATCTTGGTGTGCAATAATGCCATCAGTTCACAAATTATTGCACACTTTAATAAGCCAGAAAGCCATGTTCCACAACAGAAAGTTCAATACAAGGCAAGCAGAGGCATTATTCTATCCCATGAATTTTCTATCATTTCCAGTCACATGCATTTTCCTGTAGCCAGTACTGTGATAGGTTTCAGACTGTTTACATAGATTGCATAGTTTGGGTTTAATTTGCTTTAATATTAAAATAACATCCTTATAAAGTGAGTTGTAGGAGATATTCATTTCCCTGATGCAAGAAGTGAGAGTAGGCTCTGAGGGAGAGGTCATGCACAGCTCATGGATAAAAATTAACTAAATGAACAGTTGTTATCATTTTGATGTAATGTAATGAGTAGTGCTCTTCGCAAGCTTTAATAAACTCAACAGACAGCCAGTGAAACAGAACTGAAGTGAAAAGGCCTGTATTTAAATTTTCACTGGATCAAAAATTAAATATTTATGCAGTTGAGAAAGTAGGTTTACTTAGAGGCCTTCAACATACTAGTTATGAAAATGAAATCAGGATACCATTAAGCCCTACTCTCAACCTAACTGACTTCTGTCATCTGAAAAATAAATCAAAACGGTGGTAGTTGATTTATTGTGAAATTGAAATCAAAGAAAGATAATCAATATGAAAAATAGAAGTGTTGATTTGTGAATTTCAGATTTTACTGTTCATTTTTGACCGTTATGGAATTGTTTATTTTGTTTAGCTTGGGTCTCTCCCTTTGATATTGAAACGAATTGTTTATATTGTAACAGAGAAAATTGCAAGGTTTTAGATTCATTGTGTGATGTGCATATGTTGATTATATTTTGCTGTCAATATCAGAGGGGAGTACGCACACAAATATAGACTTAAAAAGTTCTGGGGGATTTTTCAGCGCTTGATTACACCTTTGTAAATGTATTTACTGATATTACTAAGGTATAAACAAGTGACATAAATAGTTTGATTTCAAAATCATTTACTTTTCAACATACATATATGTAATTTCATGCAAGTAAAAGCCCATCTCATGTAGAATACCTGGATTTTTTTTCTTCTTTCATTTTACTGTGTTTGATGTGTTTTTGCAGTCAGTTGTATTCTGTTAAAAAAAACAACCCTGATAATGTTGCAGCCTCTTCCCTTTCTCCTTGCCCCCAACCCTAACCCCTTCTCCAAAAAAAAAAAAAAAAAAAGAAAGAAAAGAAAAGATGGCAATAAATTACTTGTAAACAATCCTGACAGTTGATGAAGCAAGACATGGTTTTTATCGGAGCAAGGCTAATGTGTTTATAGAGAGATCATATCCCCCACAGGGTAAGGAAATTACAGGTGTGTGCTGTGCTCGGTGACTGACATTATACGTGTGCCTCTGTTGTATACGTGCTCACATTTTTTCTTATTGTGTACATGGCCCAGAGTATTATTCATTATTGAAAGTTTGACAAGAAAACTACCAAATTTAAATGAAGGCAACTGAATGACTATGAATTTTAGAACAGCGTATTTGTATGTACTTGCAAAGTTTTAAATTCGTGCAGGGATAGAATCATTTGCTGACCTATTTTATCATATATTCTTAAGTGTGGCTTTCCTGATTTTAATGTTTTATTTATCTCATATTTTTATTTATGTACTTGTAACCTCTCTCCACCTGTAAAAAAACAAACATATTCCTGTAAAGTTGAACGTATGATCTCTACAAACATGTGTTGCCGTCTAAAGACAATGACGATAATAGAATGATATGGTTTATGTAACCCATCACCTGTACATTCTAAGGTCACGATAAATTAGAGAAATAGATAGTTTAAGTTTAAGTGATGTGATTGTTATGTTCTCACTACCTCATGAATTTTGTGGTCATGAGTCAGTAATGTGTGATGTCGTTTCTGTTGATCCTGAACTAGATCTAGTAAAGCGTTGATTAAACAAGAATAGTGTAAACTCACCATTGATCTGGAAAGCAAAGATATACACATTACTTAGACTTAAAGATGGATTGTGATTGATGCATATCATCGGAAGTCTACCAGGTAGCTTACATCATATTGTCATAATGTTTGATTGTATTTTGATTGTGGGCCAAAGCCCTTGAAAAGTGAAATACATGGAAAACAATTCAATTAAAAGTATGAGTCCAAGATTAAACAGATCCTGCTATGAATGGTCCTTCACATTATATATATACATAATGTATTAATAATTAAGCAGAGATAAGTGAATAGTCTGTCACACATATTATGTTTTGTATTAAGTTGTGATCAAAAGTGACATTATTAAAAGCATGTCTTCACCTGGCTGCAACACTCCTTATCGAACATATTTAAACATTTTATATGCACAGTGTATTTAATAACTGCCATAATAAGCAGTCACATTGTCATTGGTGGTGTTGAATGTGTCATTAGTAGTGCTGACATAATTATTTTTGAACGCTTTAAAGTTTTAAGTGGGTTTTCACATTTCTGTTGGTTTGAAATTAAATAAAGGTAAAAGAAAAAATTGTGCAGGTAATAATTGTCTGTCGTTCTTGTGCCTGCAACAACCTTGTAAGTGCCTCTTGCAGATTTGTCAATGATAGAAGAATGTAGTAAATGTTAGATTTGAATTGTTGTTGAAAAAGACTAGAATAGAATCAAGGGGAAAAAAACAACTTAGAACCTAATCTCAAATTAAAAAATAATGTTATAGTGCATTTTAAGTGCTTCTTTTTTTTTTCTAAGAATATTCCTTATTGCCATTGTACAAGAACATTTGACACTGATGCTTAGTTGATGGTGAGATCCGGGAAGAAAAGCAGTGAGCATAAGTAACACTTTTTATTAAAAATGTATTTAAGTTAACTTTCAGAATGATGCATTATTATGCTGAAAATTGAAATCTTAAGACCCTTTTTTTGCTTCCCTTGTTCTCCATTTTGATTCATGAAGTGTAAGAGTTGTGAGTGAAAGATCTGAGATGACACCTCTTTGTTTATGTATTGAATCTATACCATCTGCATCACGCTCTTTAGTATGACACGATCACACTTCATTACTACTATTCAACTTGAATTCCATTTGTGAGCTTACAATCTAGGAGTGTTATATTGGCCTACTCCTTGATGCTCCAATTTGCTGAAATGCTGTGTGGAAAAACTTGTTACTATGTCACGATGAAATATCTTCAAGGAAAGAAAGTGCTTTTGCTTGCTGGATGTGCTGTGTATTATAATAATTATATACAGGTTTTTAATATTTGACACATATAGTGACGCAGTTTGTAACACTTCAAACTTAACATTGTTATGCCTCTAAAATAATCTTCACAAGGGGAAAACTATATCCTATTCAGTTAATATAAAGTTTCTTTTGTCCTGACAGTTCCTCGGTATGTTGTTGATTAATTGCTGTACCTGTTTTAGCTGTGTGTAGTGTGTAATCCTTTTTTTTGTCTGCTCTGTGTTGAGTTTGGTAGTTGATAGTGTTGGCGGTGGATGTGACAGATAGTAGTTGGTGGTGTTGGCGGTTGATGTGACATAGTAGTTGGTAGTGTTGGTGGTTGATGTGACAGATTGTAGTTGGTAGTGTTGGTGGTTGATGTGACAGATTGTAGTTGGTAGTGTTGGTGGTTGATGGAACAGATTGTAGTTGGTAGTGTCGACAGTTGACGTGATAGATTTTCCAGTGTGTCTTCCCAAGTTCAGTCCATTTCATTCTGCCGTCAGTCAGACATTTTGTGAACAAACAATAGTCATTCATCTCATTCAAGTCGGAATTGGATCATTCAGTGACAGAAATGCTCAAGACTAACTCCGGTGTGACAGGATGTTGGTGGGGGAAACACCAAAAAAAATGCTGGATCTATCCTTTTTTATTTAGGGCTTTCAGCCTTTTTTTTTAACCCCTTAACAATAACATTTGATAGTGGCAACATTGCTGAGATACTGGTATTATATCTTTGGATTCATTTCTTGACATCAATACACTTACGGTAATTAAAGATTTGTTGCTTCTTAAGTAGATCCTGTCAAACACCAAAAAAGTACCGGTATCTAAAAGATCTTTATCACTGTTACGACAGCTGTAATGAATGGCAGTACACTTGCACTCCTTGTTTGTTTCTAAAGACATTTATTTATTGATTGTTGCAAACTAGTACTAGTATTACCAACACACTTACCTGTACCCGTAGAAGTATTCACTTTTTTTTTGTCGTTTGCAGATTTTGAATGTCCCTAAGTTTGAAATAAATAATAATATATTTAAATTTTGCAAAGGAAAAAAGGTCTAAGATTTCTTTTCATTCATTATTTTATTGTTAACACGGGAGTGTTGCAACAAGGTGAGGATATCATCATTGAAGCTGATGGACGTACGTTATAATTTGTTTTGTATATGCAAGTAACGTCAAACAGGAAGGGAGGTTGGTTTTATAAAGAACCTGCTACATATAATCAGAAAGGTGAAAGGAAAGACACAAGTTTGGTCATTGCAACAAGAAAATTCACAGTGATGCTGCTGTTAACATCATACCACGTTGTCTTTTGCACTTTCAGACCAAACTTAGTAGATGTATAATACATAACAATTATTACCAAAAAAAAAGACAAAGTAAAAAAAGGAGATAGATAAAATTGAGTGGAAGTAGGATTGGTTGTATTTTATACATTATATTATATATATATTTTTAATATGTTGGTTCCTTGAAATTTGAGATTATTTTTGTTGAATTGACTGGCTCTCAAAACCAAAATGGACCAAAGTTTTGAGGGTACAATCTCAAACATATTTTTGATTTTGGACATGGAGAATAATTGGAAACTAGTGTCTTAATAATAATTTTTAAAAACCAGATGAGAAAGATGTATTCTTTGTGTAGTTTGCATATTAGATGCTTGTCAACAGAAAATAAAAGTTCTGAATGATTTGATACCTGAAATTTGTCTTCCTTGGTTTGTGAACTGTTTTCATCATGAGACATACACAATAGATCTGCATATAATTTATTATAATCATGTAGAACTACTTTTCCAACAAAATTGTAAGGTAAACTATGTGAACAAATTCAAAAATATTGCAATTACAGTGTATGCTGCAGTTATTGAACAACTATCGCTGCTCCAGTGGAGTTCAAACTAAGGAGACTCCACTGTAGTCGTTTATACTATATTTTATCCTTGCAGTTAATCATCCACGACTTTCTTTTCTCCACTTTTTTTACCAACATTGGAATTAGAAAGGGCAAGAAGTCTTATTTTTAGTTAAATACATTTTTTTCAATGTTCATGTGATGCAAATTCATCAACAAAACTAGCCTATGATCTGCTTTTGAGCCTTCTCTAGCATTTGTTATGCTAAAAATACATCAACACCTCAAGCTTATTAAACTCATTCTTACAGCCCTGCGTGGCTTGCTGTTTACTGCTGTTTCAGGTGACTGGACCCACGCAGCATGGGCTGTCGTCACATTACTCCAAAGCCTTGGGCTGGCTCAACTTCAATAAAATGCATCACATAAGGTACAGTGGAGTCCACTTCAGATAAAATCTTGGTTTTAAATAAACCACTTCGTCCGGTCCCGTTTTTTTCCTTCTTTAAGTCAACTAATCGAAGTCTGATTTATATAAACACGGATCACAGTTCATCCGCTTATACATATAATAAACTATTTTCAGTGGTTGCCACGACCTCCCTTACCACTATCGCGCAATGCTGACGTAGGTTTGCTCTCCAACTCTGCGAACCAAGCAGTGCTAATACATACTACCCTATAACTACACACTGTTTATAAGTCTGCCACTAGCCAAGACGGGGAAAGGCGGTATTGCGAACCCAGAAAAAGAGGGGGAGAGGTGGGGGGTTGTGGTGGACGTGTGTGTGTAGGCACCTGGACTTTTACCAACCCCTAGTTTTGTATTGATTGGTTATTTCCCTTGAAATTGGTTAAGATAAACTTGATCTGGTTCCAAGGAGTTCATCTCAAGCGGACTCCACTGTACATTGGGTACCAGTACCAGTATATCTGCCAAGGAAGTTATTCTACAACAACTAGCATGCTGTCTAGGAGAAGATGCAAAATCCAGCTGTTCCGCTTCACGCTACCGATACCAGGATAAGATTCATGGGCCTTGAATGGATGTTAGCTTACTTAGTTACTATTATTAGTATTATGTGCCATGTCTAAGGTAGCATTTATACTATAAAAATATTCATAAGAAATGGTAATCAGTTTTCCCAAGATTCATTCCCAATGGATGGGTGGCACCTACCAATGGCAGATGATATGTTTAAAATGATATTTTATTCAAAAGACACGGGTTGTGTGATACTCACAAGTGGTTCATAATGGATGGATCACTGGTGGCAGTGAGGTAAAAAGGTTACATGTAGAAATAACCACTGACAGAGGACGTAACAAGATTACATGTATAACCATTGACAGAGGACGTAACAAGATTACAAATAAATACATGTAGAAATAACCATTGACAGAGGACGTAACAAGGTTACATGTAGAAATAACCATTGACAGAGGCCGTAACAAGGTTACATGTGGAAATAGCCACTGACAGAGGACGTAACAAGGTTACATGTGAATAACCATTGACAGAGGACGTAACAAAGTTACATGTAGAAATAACCACTGACAGAGGATGTAACAAGGTTGCATGTAGAAATAACCATTGACAAAGGACGTAACAAGGTTACATGTGGAAATAACCACTGACAGAGGATGTAACAAGGTTACATGTAGAAATAACCACTGACAGAGGACGTAACAACATAAACAAAAAGTTTGATTAAATCGTTGCTTTATTTTTATGAAATTATTTATAAAGTTTTAAGTTATAGATCTATAATTACAACAATATGTGATGAGTGACATTCTTGTGCATTTAAATTCAATACATGAAGCATCATGAAAGTAAGACATTCACTTGTTTATGAATTTCAAGTTCATTTTAAGCCCATAAGCCCCTTATGATTTCCTACAAAGGATGCAGGTAAAACAGAGAGAAAAAAAAGAATTTCATTTTATTGTTTTAAGATTGTGAAATGCTTCCTGAAAAATATCCAATTAAGAAAAACAAAACTAGTGAAAAGTATGACTGAAAGGGTTTCCACAATATAAAAATAACACATTTCACAATGCAACTGAGCAAAACCATACAGGCCTACTATTTTCTTTCAAATGGGGGATTCTGCTCAATCTATAACATTTTAATCTAATAAAATACATGTAACAAAAATAACATACAGCATGAATCTTTGAAATGTTCACATGTGAACACAGAATAGCTGACCATTTCACAAGAACATACAGTAAAAGTAAAAGTAAAAGTATCACTACTATACCAGATATGCCTTCAGAGGAATCCCCACGGAGAAGGAAAAAGGACATTAACAAAAGTGGTGCTGACACTTACATGAATGATGCAATTTTTTGTGGAGAAAAATATTGGAAATGACTGGAAAGACTAGCCTGGGACAGATGGGAATGGAGAATGTCCGAGGCCAACAAACCAGGATGTGTTCATGACATTAGACATAATGTATACTGGGCAAGAACCACAGATATTTATTGAGTAGACCATTTTGTTTCTAAGAACTTTATCTCACATCTGAAATATGAATGTGTTGTTATTCGACTCCAAAATGTTCTTGCATATTACATTTGTATATATATCCAAAGCGGGCATTTCACACAAAAACCAAACACTCACACACATGCATGCTGGATCCTGACTTCCGTGGAATACACTGGCTCGGAATATTATAATCTTGTATTGATCAAAGTATTTACTAAGTAAGTGTCCTAACAATGAATCTTTGCCACTAGAGTATGAAAGTGAACAAATATAAGCATGATCTAACAAGGAAGAAATTGTCCATTGGGAGACCAAGAAGCTTCACATTTCTACTAAACAATTGCACAGACACTAGAATTCATCACTAGAATTAAAAGACAGAGTAGGTCTACACAGTGAGACATTCAAATAAGGAAAGATGTGTCAACAATCAAACAAGGGCAATTTGATTTCATTATGATTATATTTTGTTCAAGTTCACAGTGTTTTGAAAATAAAAATGTCATGCAACTTGAGTGCAGATTCAGGGGACATTTTTTTTTAAAACAAACCCAATATTTTTAATACCAGCAAATTCAATGGACTTTCAAGTCATGCAATATACCTATTATTACTCAATTCTTTTCCAACAGAAGCTTTATCTTCATTGCAATAATACAGCATTCGGTGGAATTCAAATTACCGGTACCATCAGAGAAAGACAGATGAAAGAGATAGGCATGGTCAAGTGATGACATGAGACAAGGTACGGTATTTCAGTAGAACTAGAATTACATCCAGCCATCATCTCTCATTACACTAGACCCTCTCCAGTTACAAACACTATTGAACAATTCCACTGGCTTGACCTACACTAGCTCAAACGTTTCCAAACTTCAAAAGCATGAGATTAATAAAGTGCTTTGGAGAAGGTGCCCTTTCAACCTAACATGTACACTTTCGCCAGTACGTTATGCACTCATCGTTCTAATGCTATAATAAGGTGTCACTGGAGCAGAATCTGTTAGTGTTTACTTACCAATAAAATGTGAACGCCTAAAACGAGTCAGAAACTTTCTTTGAAAGAACATAAACATGTTGCAGTATTTTCAGTTTGAGGAACACGATTTCAACTTTCCTATGATTCAGTTATTCATCTTTGTCCACATTTATCTACTGAAATATATTAAATGATTTCTAAGTGTTGAGAACCCTGTAACATGATCATAGACTTTAAACTCTGAAGACGACGGATTACGGGTTCCTATGAATGTGAACATTCCACAGACGTTCCAACTTTCTCATTTTCATTGGGTACATAGTAACAACCCTAAACTGCTGCTCAATCCCATCATACACTCTGATGAGAATTGGGATGATTTGGGATAGTTTTAGATCCCTCAAATTATGCCAAGCCATTATTTACAATGCACACAAGAATCAGACGGCAGATTTTTTCCCCAGTCGGCTGAACACCCCCCTGGTCTCTGATTCCACAGAGCCACTTGAGACACTTGCAGGCTCGCTGGCAGTGCTGCTGCTAATCTTACTGCTGCCCATTTGTTTTGCTATTTTCAGTTTCCTGCTGATGATCAGTGATGAAGAAACTGCTGATGGCGATGATGGTGATAATGTTTCATTTTTCTTCAGTCCTAGTCTATCTTGAACCCCACCTGGAAAGAGAGTAAATGTTAAATGAAGGACGACTCAGGAAAGTCCAATGTTCCCCAACTTTGCAGCTTTTTAAAAAGCTTTTACTTGATTTCTAGTGGCCTAAAGGTTAGAGCATAAGACTCTTAATCCAAGGGTCCTAGTTCAAATCTTCATAGCAGCTGTGCTGTGCAAATGGGGAAGACAGTTTGCATCAATTTTCGTCTCAATTAGGCACATAGTCTTTGAGGAAGTAAACCGACAGACAAGCGTCTTGTCTAGGAGTTGCAACTTTACATAATTATTTAATTTCCTATGTTTTTCTGATCCATTCCCAAAATGTCATTAACAGTAAGGCACTACAGATGATCACGAGAAGCAATTGAACCAACATATTTATTTGAAAAACAAAGGGTGTCTTTCCCTATTTATAACGTACATATCAGATTCTGTTACGCATGGCTTAAAACTTCAAGCATGTTGTATGATTACCCCTGTGTTAGTATTATGAGTACCTTTTTTAGTCGATTTCATTGATTGAAACTGAACATCACTTGTGCTTGTTGGCAGTTCTTGCTTTGCCCCCAGTCGGTCACGCAATGAAAGGGACTCCTTCTTGGCAAAGTCGGATAAAATGCCCTCAGTGCTAGTAGACACCTCGGCTTTCTGTATGCCTGAGGAATTGAACGTGTTGTGAAAAAGAATCGAGTCGACGTTCACACAGATTTTCATAACCCTCTATATAGGCGAAAAACTCATCTTATTCTTCTAGTGTCTTTGGGCATACTTAACTACAATGTTTCTGAATTACCACATCAATTACAGGTTCCTGGAGAATAACATAATAAAACAAACAAAAAGATTTAAAGTGTAATGTAACACCTTCAACACAATTGCAAATAGCATGCTGCTGTTAAGTAAAAAGAGAGAGAAAAAAAATTGAGAGAGATACTGAGAGTGGGTAAGGCAGACACACAAACAGAGATTGTGAACCTTTTGTCCTTGGATACACTTAATTCAAATAAAATCTTTCCGCAAGCCAATCAGATTTCCATACTGCAACTCATAAGCATTTGTTTCGTTTTATGAATTTCTAATCGTTATTGTTTCCCCCATCAACTTACTGGAATTATTTTTCTCCACAACAGGTGGTGGCTGCACTATTTTCTTTATCTTGAAGTTTCCAGGTACTCTCACAGTCGTTTTCTTGGCCTTCTTGGGAGAAAATGCTGAAGGATTCTTTAACACACCAGCATAGGGCAAACTCGTTTTGGAACTGAGATCAGGTTTGCTGTCTTCAAAGAGACCGTCTGATGCTGCTCGCTTCGATCCAGGTCTTCCCCCTAGTCGACTGAATACTCCACTAGGCTGGAATGCATATGAAGAAAACACCATGTCAAATGGGCAGACAAACATATCAAATGAAAGAGTAAATAATTTTTTTTTTTAATTAATTTAATCCACAATTACAAGAACGTAATATTCAACCTTATATTACAGATCTCAAATCTCAGGAATTCTCCACATCTGGAAAACAGAAAAACCATCATGTCTATCACCATTTCATAAAAAAAAATGTAACACCTGATCAATAATTAAATGACTGCTGAGAACAAACAGCTCACAGCTAAAATAAAGGTTTCCTATATCAACTCACACATAAATCATAACTAATTTCATTTCTGAAATATCCAGTCAGCAAGTATTCCTGGCAACAAAAAGCACCCTTAAGAAGATCCAGACATTTGTGAACAGTTGCCTAAAGGAAGATTTTCAAGATTAAGTGGGAAGATAAGATCAGGAATGAGGAAATATGGAAAAGAGCAGGGCAGGCGCCCA
>JBDFRD010138920.1:0-12659 GCA_039654405.1 Bullina lineata
GACACACTTTGAGGAAAGAGCCAACCAACAGAACTTGACAAGCTCTTGACTGGAATGCCCAGGGAAAGCGCAGAAGAGGATGCCCAAACAAATTTGGAGATGTACCCTCTGAATGAACTGAAAATTGCTGGCCTTACCTGGGAAACAACAAAAAGAGATGCCCAAGACCGTAGAAGATAGAGAACAAGAATCGTGGAGGCCCTGTGTGCTCCACTAGGATGAGCGAAGAGGATTAAGTTTTTAAGTAAGTAAGTCCATACTTTGGGTACCTTCTTTTCACATTCTTCTGGGCTCAGGTCTTCCCCACCCTGAGTCTGACTCTGCGTGGCTGCTTGGGAATTGCTCTGAGACTGAGTCAGTCGCATCTCTCTTTCACTGAGGCCACTGCCACTCGGCCTCTGACTCTGAAATGTAGTTTAAAGAAGTAGCAATCCATCAGAATATTTTGGAACGATTACATATATCCAGCGCCCTAAACTAACAAAAAGGGTGGCATTTAAATTATATTTTTAGAACATAAAACATTTGTACTCATTGACACTAACCCTAAACCTTTTTTTTTCTTAGCCTCTGGCATGTAATTTAAATCTACACTACACTGATCTATATAGATCTAATAATCCTCCCAAATATTACAGGAATATTACTTTCAGAGAAATTCAGTATTCTAGATCTAGAATATAGATTCTACAATTCTAGATATCTTTGGAGGGTCAGGTCTAGACTTAGACTAATACCAGATTCTAGACCTAATCGTAATAGATCTAGATCTAGGCTTTATGACTATTCTTGCATTCTCAACTCATGAAGAGAGTAGGCTACATAGATATTTTTAGGCTCTAAAGCCTAAAATCATAGGCCTACCCCACGCGGCATTTCAAAAGAAGTGTTGTCGGTAAAGAAATGCAAAACAATGCGAGCAATCACAGCAATGGCTCTAGATCTAGATGAATGAATCCTACGCCATTTCAAGTTGATATCAAGGGAGCAAGTAGGCTAAATTCAGATTGTTAGATCTAGAGATCTTTATAGTCTACAAAAGGACATGTAGGTTCTAGTACTGGCCTAGCCTACAAGTACAAGCACTCGTTCTTTCCCTGATGTTTTTGTTAGCTCATGAGAAAGATCAAGGGGAGATAATTAAAAAAAGACTCATGTTAGCCTTGGGCTTACAATTTTACTCAATTCCTGAGGCACGCTCGAAATTGACCACCTCTTTCATTCAGTGTTTGAAATGTTGGGATTTTTGAATAAATTTAGTCATAGTGCAATAATTTCCAATTGAAAAGCATTCTGAAACAAAACAGATGGATTTATCTCTAGCCTACAGTAGTTAAAATTGGGGCCAGTTGGCGGCTAGGGGGTACAACTCTCATTGACAAAGATAAAAACCAATGAAGTTGTTACGATCGTTTTGGCGGGGATGGAAAGAGAAGCGAAGAGAACAGCCCAGGCCTAGCCTACCTGAATCTCGGCCTTGATATCTGCCTAGGCTGGGCTAGCCACTAACCAGATCAAGATGGCCCATCTTATCTAGATTCTAGATCCAGACTCTGACGAAGCAAAATCTACTCATAAACTACCGGAAAAAAGTGTAAAAGTAAGAATAATTCCTAAAAAGTTTGGTACATAGCCGATCCATCATTAATGAAGAGGAATTTTTATTTTGAATTGCTGGAAAAAACTGGACACATTTCAATTTCAAGATCTGTCGAAATTTATCCTAGACTTTTGATTGTACTGATTTAGATATATCTAGATTTCTAGATCTAGATATCTATTGTTATTTTATTATAAATGTAGACTTATATTAGACTCATGCCGTCATCATCATGAATGATGATCATCATGTCATGCCTTGCTGTTGCAGGACCCCACTGCCACTGCTAGATAATATATAATATAATATCTAGATCTAGTGACTACCTAGATCTAGATCTACTGACAACTGGGACAGGCGTGCACTTTTTCGGAGACTTGTAACTTTATTTTAGGCTTTGACTTTGGCTCTGCACGGAAAACTCAAGCCTCAACACAACGGCACAGAGTAAGTTAGAGATCAAATGTCAAATGTCCTGAATCTGAAACAGGCAGTTGAGTGGTGGAATAGGTGCAATGCTATCCATTTCCAACCAGACCTATTTTTGTGCTGGAACGGTGTTAGAAATTGGACAGAAAACAGACAGCTATAAAATAAGCTCTTGCTTAGAATTATAGAGGTGCGGTGGTCGAATTAGTTAGGGCGTTCGACTCCTAATCCAATGGTCCAAGGTTCGAATCCAGAAGGTGACCGTGTTATGTCCGTGGGAAGACACTGTACACCATTTTTCCTCTCCTCACCCAGGTGCGAACTGGGTACCGGCAGATTCTGCTGGGGAAGCAAACCTACGACAGACTAGCATCTTGTCTTGGAGATGAAGTTAATTCATCTGTTTTGCTTAATGCTACCAAAACCGGGATCAGCTCCAGATCTATGGGCCTCATTGGTCTTGAATTAACTTTCCTTGCTTGTTTATTTCAATTAAAACAATCCCATTGGTGTCTATTTTAACATGTTTACTCATGTTTGATTCAACATGCTGCTTTCATTTCAGGTGGCCGGGGAGGAAATGGAGGAGGAACATGAGATGCAGACTGCCACCGTGCCATGTCTTAAAGGTACAACCCAGCTTGAGAAAGAGTGTTTGAGGCATAAAGTACAGTTCTCTGCGTCTACACGGAAGTACTTGTTGAAGCAGATGTTGAGAGCGTTGGCAGCAAGTCAGTCACAGAAACTGATTGTTCAGCGTGGGTATTTTTCTTTCTTACGTTTTTTTTTAGATCTAAAGTTTCTGTAGATTGTTTGTAAGCGACTACAGTGGAGTCCATTAATAACAACAGCTGTAATAATGAGAATACTCAGTAATGAGACATTTTTCAATCCCCGTTTTTTATTCTTCTTGATCTTTAAGAATAAACCTTTGGGTTTAACGAGAGTTAGTGGATAATCATCTCGGTAATAACGAGAGATTTTCTATCCTTCCTGGTCACAAAAGTTCTCGCCAATCTTCCCACCCCCACCTCGTCAAGTTCCCGGTAGGGCACATCTCGTGGTGGCCGGTAACAAAGAAAAACAACGAAACTCGCCTTCTTGTGCGGTGTGTAATCCCCTCTCCCTTCTCATCTCTCGCCCCGCACGTAGTGTGACACAACCCCCATCTTGCAAGCCAAGATTATTTCCCTTTGTTTCCCATGGTCAATTCGTCATTTGGGAATAGCGAGAACTCAGCAATAGCTATAACAGAGTTTCACTGTAATGTGTGGGGGCTCTTTCTGCAGAGTAAGCCCGACCTGAAGCTATTTTCATCTCCTGATCTTTACTGTTATTGGTTCTTGAAAATCGATCCAAGTTTAGTTCACCGTTGAGCCATTTGAGGTAAAGAATATTATGAAAGCTTGAAGGGACAGAATAGCTCTGAGATTATTTGTCTATGATCCTTTTGGAGTAGAGGGTAAATAATGGTGGTAGATGTCCTGTAAGCGACACAGAATCTCAGATATGCTTGAATTTTCTGTTTATGATACTTGCTTACATGACCTTAAAAGACCTTAAAAATATGACTTTCCTTTCTTTGACTCGCCACAGTAATCGAAGGAAAAAAATATTTTCATTCTTTTGTTGTTGTGCAGTAAAGGGAGTAACAAGAGCTGAACGAAAGAAGTTGAGCATTGAAAAGAATATTATTATGAATGAAAAATTGGTGCCAAGCATTGAAAAAGATGGTAAAGAGAAATGGGAAGGACTTCAAAATATGGTTATAAGAAAAAAATCTGAAACACTTCAAAAATCATGCAGCAAAGAGAGCGAAGGACAAGAAGAAAAGAAACAGTGAAATGAGGCCACTAATGAAAGGAACAAGTGAAGAAAAAAGTGGAAAGACACAGAGAAAAGAAGGGCGTCAAAGAGAAAATGAAGAATGGAAACAAAATTAAGAAGACATCACCATCTTTCACATCTTCACAATGTATAAATCTAAGTCAGAGATGAGGTTCACTTGAGTGAAAGTGCGATCAAAGAGGTTTATTTCTCCACACAAAGGTGGCATAATTGGAAAAAAAAACCAAACAAACAAAAAATGAGGAGCAATGGCAAGCACAATGACAAACCAAGCACCCCTCAACATATTACATGTATTATTATTATTATAATACGACACATAATGACTATTTTCAAACTGGCTCACTCATTCACAGTACCGTATCTTGGCCATTATAAAACAACATACGGATACCCCGAGAGTAACACAGCTGCCACTTGCATCTCACAGCCCATAGATTACCACACAATACCACGGATGATAAAGAAATCAAATTGATGAAAAGTAATTCAAATTTCATTCAAGGGTACATACAAAATTCTCTTATACATGACGTTCTATGACCCTACAACACAAATAAGGCTGTTCAGTACTGTTTGGTACAGTCATAATCAACACGGTTTGCCATGGTGTCTGTTATAAAGAAAAAATGGGAACACCAAGATTACACTAGATCTATTTCTTCAGAAAAAGCATTTGAGTTTGGGTTTTACATTCCTCATGGCATTTATTTTGGCTCTTTCAAGACATGTTAAGCATGAAGAATCTTGTTTTTTTTTACTGTCTGCGTCAAGTGCATGCACAGGGCCTATAATTTACTTGAGACATTGAGAGACATTTGTTTCATAAAAGCAGTGTCAGACCACATAAATAAACTGACGCACTTGTTACTCTTGACCAGACTGTTTCGGGTGACAAAAGACTAGATCTACTCACTACTTTTCTTGATAAGATTAAGAGCTAAAAATTTCCAAATTGTGGAAATAAACAGACATCCACATGTATTATCTGCAAATGCAGACAGTGCTCCTACAATATCAAAAATCTCTCAAAACAGTTTAAACACATGATGGGGTCGTTACGTGCAGACTTTCATTCATTTTTCGCCCTTTAAGAAATAGAAGAATGTACAATGACTGAAGCTGTACATCGTACTCACCCCCACACACACACATACATACATACAGCACATACTTGGAACAACAATGAAAAGTATTTATAATAACACACCTGGTACAATATATTGAGAACCATTTTTGCATAAAGAGCCAACAGCGATACCCACAAATAAAGAAATGAAGATTTTAAAAAAATGTGTAAGCATGAAACTTCACACTCACACGCATGACAGTAAGTCTTGAATAATTTCAAGTCACAGCCTTCACTCACAGGTACAGCTTTCTCACTGAAATTCAATGCCTGCAGACATGCCAACCCCATTTTTTTTGAGGCTTGGAGTAATCACGAGCTGAATTCGCAGTAAAATGAGGACCCAATTTCACTGCGTACAAGGATAACGCCAGAGAAAAAAAAAGAACGCAACGGCAATATAAGATTTATTCATTGTGTCATCACCATAATTTGGCTGTAATTTCTGACGGCTCCAAATAATTTCTTACGACAAACCTGTAAAGTTGGCATGTCTGCGCCTGACACGGAATGGGAAAAAAGCCATGTTTGACGCCAGAAGAAAATAATAACAGGCAAAACTTAAATGCAACCAGTTTTGGAAACGCAATACAATCTTCAAGAAATTATATGGAACGCTTTTTACTTGATAAAACCGTGCCATTTAGTGGTTCACACTTGCTCAACAATGAAGCCTGTGTGAAGAAATGAAATTGTACAAAAGAGTAAAAAAAATAAATTGCATAATTTAAAAAATATTCCAGGCTAGAGTTATAGTAGAGTCTAACCCAACACCAAGGCCACTTTGACTTTCATCCTCCATGTATTGTGCCATTGTAAAATCATAGGGTACAGCCTGGCTTCAAAATGTGTGTATGTATTGAATTATTCTTTGATTAAATAGTCATACACAGCAATGGTACAGCAAGCACTGAATCACCAGTTATTCCTATTGTTTACACTGTTAGAGTTAGGGCTTATTTTCTCAACAGTCTCAACATCAAGGTCTTGCTTTATCAGTTGTGATTTTGATTGTCCAAAATTTCGATATGTCTGCATTTTTATAAAAATCACACACACATATCTGTGCTGCTATTGATGGCCAAAAAAGACAATCTGCAAGTATACAGATTGATGAATACGGTCAGGCTAAACTGCTAATCCCCATTTTTACTTTTGGCCAACATTGGCGATTCATTATTAAATCTATTGTTTGCAGTGAAAGAAAAAAATGTTAATTAGGGGATACCAACAGCATTATTTTTTCCCCTGCCGAAGGAATTTTAAAAAAAAGGGAAAAAAGTCAGTAAGCACCATATTATGATATTCAACTTACGTCATGTCAGTGGTATGCCAGAGAAACAAAGGAAAATGGGGTGGGGTAGGGGAGGATGAGTGAATGTGTGGGTGCCATGGTGTGTGTGAGTGTGTGACTAGGAAAAAAAAAAAAAGGGGGGGGAGGGCACATGGCTAAAAATAAAAGCCGTCACAAATTAAAAAAGAAAAAAAAAAAAAATTGTGGGAAGCTTACATGGCTACAAATAACAGCAGTCACCAATTAAAAAAGAAAAAAAAAGACATACAAGGACAATCCTGTACTTCTTCTTTTAACCATAAATAAAATTTCTCTTTCACCTAAAATGCTCTGTCGTTTCTCTGTAAACGTGAATGGAAAGTTCACTTTTATAATGCTCACAAAAAGGTGAAAAAAAAGCTGAATGTTTATCATATTAAAATTAAACAAAACATACACCCAAAAAATAACACATACACACACAGTTCACAACAGACGCACATTCAGCCAGAAGGAAATATAATGTCAAAGCTTATTTCATGAAAGTTCTATCATCAAACATAATAAGCTACAGTAAATTTCAAATGATCATACACATAACGACATAATGCAAAATGCGTTTGGACAGGACTTTTATCATTTTTTTAAAACAATATGGATAAATACAGACACAATGTGTGATATCGTAGTCTTTTTCTTTTATTTCCTTTTTTTTTTCAGCCAATACAGATATTAGCTCCAGCCAAGTACTTTAAAATTCAAAATCAGTAAAATAATTTCATTAAAACTAAAACATTGCAGTAAATACGATGATACTCGTCTCGTATTACAATTGAAAACATAATACATGTGCATCAGATGATTTAAAGTGTTCAACTAACCCCAATTGTAACATATTTTATATCAATGGGGAAAGGGGGTGAGAGGGCACAATATAAATCACAAAATGTCTCACTGACTGATTTGACTAAAATAACACTGTAACGGATTGCTATGATTAAATTACTAGATTTTCAGTACCAGTATATATATTGAATGGTCAAACCCTTTTGTCAATCTTAGGCTATAAATATTGTGCTGTAACAGAAATAAGCCTTGGAATGATTCTGACATCGGACAGAATTATATATATTATCTATTCAGTTTGGCCCCTTTGTGCATTACATGAGGTCATACAATTCTTTGAAAACTTCTCTTCACTGAAGCCTAAACAAATAGTCATGAAAATAATGGAATAGAAGCAAGGTGACTTTGTCATCTTATTTATAAAGGTTATGTCTCGGCTGAAGAAGTTCTAAGGTTGTTTCTGAAGTCAAGGGTTTATATACTGGCTCTACCAGTCCCGGCATTACATCTAACATGATTTTTCTCCTTCTAAACAATACATATACTATATTATGTGTATCGGGTACCAGAATTTTCAGCTAAAGTCTAGATAAGCTCTGGGTCTTTATGTCTCACAGGCCTGGAAGGAACATTTTTTGTCTTGAATTCAGCAGGATTAATTCATGTAATATCCTGAGACTTAATATCTTGGTGACCAGCCTGACACTAACCCTGGATCTTCTTAGTCTGATGGGCCTTTCCCGGTAGAGTGCTTATCACTTCCAAAATGTTAAAGTCAGCACTAAGAGGGATAAGTTAGAGAAAAGTTGGAACGGTTTAGATTTTGGTCACCCCAAACGCGAGAATACTCATCAGTGGTTCGAAAGCAATAGCTGACGTTCCCAAGTAATCTCATCAGTGGTCTGCAAGGTGTTAAACTTAAAGCTACTTTGAAATGAATTTCAAAAGAAAACGAATGAGCACTAGCAGCAACAAAAGAAGGAAAAGAATGCGAGCATGAAACATCTACAGAACGTGTTGCTATCACAAAAGCTTTGAGATTCAAACAAAGACAAGGAATAAATTCTTCAGTGCTGCTTTTGGTGATGTCAAGGTTAAGTCTACCATTAAGTACCAAACCCTATGAAACCCTTGGACTCACAATACTAGATATTGAACTTTAGTTATAAAGGAGATGATAAAACACTGATATAATGACTCTCTAGTAAAGAAAGTTTGACTGCTGCAGATCTTTGAAACCCTGTTTCTCCATTTTTTTTAACTTCAAATGGAAATTTAACCCCCATGAACAACATGAATCTTAACCAGTGCTTCATATTTCTCTCACTACATTCAAACCTTGATGTGGACATAAAACACTGTTTTATTTCACTCTTTTTCTTTGTTTTCCTCTCTACTTTTTCTTCATCTACTTATTTCGTCAAGAGTGACATGAAGGCTCTGGGTACCAACACAGAGCAATGGGAAGAACTGCCTCTGACAGCTCCAGCTGGAGATGTACCTCAAATGCCCAATGGAGTAAAGGGGAAGACCGCCTGAGGAGCAGAGTGATCAACAGATGTGATCACTGTGACAGATACTGCCACTCACGTATCAGTCTATTCAGCCACAGACAGCACTGTTCCCCTGGGATGGAAATATAGGACCATTATTCATGGTCTTCAAAGGTCGAAGGAGGCAACTCACAATTATTCTTTAATTTATTTCTTATCTTACTGCTGTGAATTTCTAAAAGCATTCTTTTCGCTCATCAAAATCTTCTCATTCTCCCCTTCAGCTTACTAGTATTGACAGTTAATTTTTATGTTCTTTGTGTCCTTTTGCTGTGTTTACAGCACTGTGGAGAACTGGCTCTACTCTGCATTTCAGTGTTGCATTCCTCATGTATAAAAATGTAACATATCTTGCAAGATTGCCTCTTTGTGTCACCCCAAGGTAAAAAAAAAAAAAAAATTAACTAAGATATCATCATAACAATGTACTATCTACTGTATTAATACACCATAATCATAATAATAATAAACTGACATCTCACAAAGAAAATCTACACCAAAATTTGCACTCGGTCGTACGCTGAAAACCTCTGAGCCACCAGGCGGAGAATCAGAGAAGCCACACAAAAAATGCTTGAAATTGAAAGGCAAACCACTCACAAAAATCATAAAATCAAATTGCATTGACCAGCGATAAAAAAGCACTTGTGAACACATAAAACATGAAAATTGACAAACCAATGAATTTCCCTTCTCCTGCATACATTCTTCACTTGACAAACACACACAATTTCATGGAGAAAAAACCAATAATAAACCTGTTCATGCTAAAAAAGACATTGAAATACAATGATCTGAGAATATGGAATAACCCTAACCCTCTGTCTTTATCTGACTTTTTACCTTTTAGTTAAGGTTGTTTTTTTTCTTTCATTCACCAACATCAGAGACTTGCCAACTTTCTGAACTTTTATGAGAACCTCCTGATCAGTTGAGTGACCCATACCCTAGAAATCTGCCAACAACTATGCAATGTATCCACGAATTCTGTTTTCTGGGTTCAGGTGTGGAATCATTTTTAAAAAATCAGACACTGTATTTTTGATTAAACTATAAGTCCTGCATCAGAAAAGCTGTGAACCCCTATGTCTATGCTATGTTGACTTCACAAGCTTATTATTAACTTCATTTTTAATAGGCGATTCTCCAATAAACCTTTCAAACTGAAGTCAATTTTACTCCTACAGGTTATTGGCATACATGAAAAGTGAGTTTGGTGCCAATATGATGGTAAAAAATATATCTTATCTTCCAGTAACTCAAAACATCATCGAAAAGAATTTACCAGCAGCTAGAAATTTAAGACTGCATTTATGTTTCGTCTCGATAATAATCAAAAAAGAAAAAAAAAAGGAATATGATACTGTATACGAAACAAAGCTAATTGTAGAACTGAAGCTACACAAACTTTGTTCAAAGCTATGAACTATATGAAAAGATGAGACAGTATTGAGTGGGAACTGTTCCCCACAACATTCTGATAGTGCTACATTTGGACAAGGTGAAGAGGCAAGAAAAACGCCCAAATTGACAGTACATTATCTGAGGTTCATACTTACTAGTAACTACTACTACTACTATTATAGTTTTTTCACGACACTTTGATCACCATCATGTGAAATGATAAGAAATAATAGATTTCATAAATTTCACAGTACACTGAAATAATCTATGGTACAGCCAGCTGTACTTCAGATCATCAATTTTCTTTGCTATTAATGCTACAGTATGAGTATTATACCAAGTGCACACTGATTCACAGAATAAGGTTAGAGGTCACAGATCACAGAGTCAGCATAAGAAATAACAAATAAAAGGCATGATTCTTTATTGAGTTTGATATGTTGCTATGGCTACTCATAATTAATTTATTCCTTGGGCCTCGAATGACTGGCTAATACTATAAAGGTTCACAAGCTTTAAAGAAAGAAGACAAAATTCATAGAGAAAAGCAGCTGTTTGTAACCAACATAAAGACAGAGAGAGAGAGAGAGAGAGAGCGAGACAGAAATAGAAGTAAATAAAGAAACGGTCAGAATGACAGATAGATAGAAAGAGACAGGGTTTCAGAGAAAGAAAAATCTAGTCAGTAAAGTTAATGCAGACAAAATTTATTTAAAAAAAAGTAGCTGTTTATAACACACATACATAAAGACAGAGAGAAACACAGAGCGATAGACAAACAAACTAACAGACAGAAAGACAGATAGATAGACAGAGACAGGGTTTGAGAGAAAGAAAAATCTAATCCGCAAAGTTAATTCCAAAATAAAAAATAAAATACAAGATAAAACAACCAAGCACTTTATTACATTCAAGACAGGTTTCACTGCAGCTTCTGAACACAGGAAATTCAAACAGTAAACAAAGCAACCTGCAACACCGGTGAAATAAAGCAAACGGCAACACCAGTGAAATAAAGCCATATGAGACAAGCACAACTGAGAGTCTTGGTCCACAGAGAATTCATTCACACCCTGGAACGTCGCGTGAGAAAAAGGGCTGCCAACAAAAAGTGTAGAAATTATCCAATCGTTAATCGGATGCGTGTACTCTCACTGTCGCAGTGGTGAGCAGAGATCACTCCATCAAGGTTAAAAGTTTGCTACACCAAAGGTCACTCGCTACTTCAAGTTCAAAAGTTCACAAAGCCATCTTCGGGAATTAGAAGCAACTGAGTCGTGGTCACTATCCTAGTTTAATATTACTGGTTTCAACAACAAAAAAATTAACATCGACATGATGCAGCTTTTGCTGAACTACCAAGGCAAAAAATGTGTACCACAGCAGACTGCAAAAAATCCGTTTTGCTTGTAAAATCACCTCATCTCTGTCTGCAGTAGAGATAGAGTGGGTTTCCTCCACAACACAAATAATGATAGAAGTCTTCACGTTGCACGTAGCACGCTACACCACAGTGGCTCCACACCCCGCCCTGCCAATCTTCATACAGCTTATCACAGTCCAAGTGTCTGTCTCAGGGTCGTACATCTCACAATGACGTAACCTAGAGTTGCCGTCAAAGCCTCCGCACACGTATATCCGATTATCGAAGATGGCGATGCCAAACCATGCCCTAGGGGTTGTCATTGGAGTGATGGTGGTCCACTGACGACTGATGGTATTGTATCTGAAGAAAGGGAGATAGAAAAGATGGAACTGAAGCAACAGTATAAAAGCACATAGGACTGCGTTTTTCCTCTTTATTGACTTCATGCTAAAGTGTATTTAACCTATTGGCTTACCAACTAACCCAGTCATGATAAATGCAAAAAAGTGGATAGAGGCTGCAGGAAAACTGAAAAATACAAAGTGGTAAACAAACAAATGAAGCTATTCCGAAAAAGACTACAAGGACAAATCAACTCTTGACATTACTGTCCTCTGGAGTTGAAACAACAAGCAAGTGCCACCCAAGCCGCATCAAAATCACATTACCATCAAGTCCAGTGCAGAGGAGGTGTCCTCATCGATACGCAGGCAATAAAAGTGATGCATTTATCAGTTTGTCACACACTAAATTAAAGTCATGAACTGACTGTTGGAGAGAAATATTTTTCATTCATTATGCATTCTCTTATATAGATGCATTAATGTTACAGTGTTGTAATCAGTCCAATAAGAATGCACTGCTCATTTTGACTATTCCATTCCATGCTTTACAGTTACGAGAGTAAAAACCAGGTGGCATTGTGGTTGAATAGTTAGACTGAAAAACATTCAACTGCAAGGTCTTACGTTCAAATCCTGGTGTCAGGTTTTCAAGACCGACATTTTATTAGACTTTTTTTTTCTTTCTGTCCTAGCATACATACTGCCTAGAAAGTAAACCGAGAGCTCAGTTCACATAATAACTAAAAATACGTTACAGAGCACGGCAGGAGAGAAGGTGGGAGAGAGGAAGGGGAGAGAAAGAGAGAGAGAGAGAGAGAGAGAGAGAGAGAGAGAGAGAGAGAGAGAGAGAGAGAGAGAGAGAGAGAG
>JBDFRD010139031.1:0-12657 GCA_039654405.1 Bullina lineata
TGCTGATGGTGTTGTTGTGTCATGGAAGGTTATCATGGACTTCTATGAAAAAGACCAAACAGTTCCCCTGAAAATGGTCCCAAAGCTGACAAAGAAGCATATTATTTATAGGTCCCCGTATTTTCCAAACTGCGTGTCAGCTAGGCGGCCCAGGTCCTATATTATACGTTTTGGGTAATCATTTTTTTCTGTGACTAGCACAAACAATTCGACATTTTGCATCCTAACATCCTTGCCATTATTACTTAGCTACATTTCTTAAAACAGCATTATGTTTACAAATTAATCTTATATTGTAAGTACATGTCAATGTAGTCAAATGTGCCGAATTTCTGATCAAATTCCCAATTAAAAACATCATTTTGCATTGTATATATAACTACATCATACAATGCCAAAAAGTCACACACCCGCCCATCTTGGCGTGCATGGATACGGGGTGCTGCCCGCGCGCAGTTGATTGGGATGCGGCCGGCCATCGCCAACGAAGGCTAAAGAGAGAGTGGCTGGTCTAGCTGACAATGGGTCTAAGCTTTTTAAACTTGGTTTATTGAAATAATTGAATGTAGATCTAGAATCTAGATCTATATATTATTTTGGTTGGGGTCAAGACTCAGACTTCTTTCTTTCTGTGAAAATTCATTCATTCTTGAGAGATCTTAATAATAGATCTACACTGTCATTCTCTCGCTCCCTGATTAAAGATGATGAAAAACAAAATTACAGAGACTTAGAAAACCCAGATCTAGAGATCTTGAAACCATCTTGGTCCGTTTTACAATTTACAGAGCTTACATAAGGTCAAGGTTGCTTGACGTTAGCACTGAAGGTTATAAGACAATAAGCTTCCTTCATAATTTAGTCAACAGTTTTACCGTTTTGTGTAATTTCTACAGATAGATTCATGAGAAAAAATAATAATACACTAACATTTTGAAATAAAACGTAGATCTATTCCTCAAAATCAGAATATATATCTACTATATAATCTGACCTGCACCAACTGTATGAGAGCTTTCGATCCTGGCGAAAATTTCGTGAGAGTCCTGCAGGCCGCCATCTTCCTTTGCATAAGATTTTCATTATGCGCACCTTGGCTTCGACTTCCGCTTTTATGGACACCAATGGCGGTGTAAACAAATCCGGCTTAGGTAACGACAAGTGCGTAAGTAAGTACATTTTTTGTTATACAATTCTGTCAGTCTCTTTGGTGTCGATTTCGTCTTGTTTTCATTCTTATCCACTTATGCAAACCGTTTAAAGGGAATTAAGATTTTGGCGACCAATCAAAAGGGTCCAGATTAGGTCTGTTACTGTTGATGTTTTTTTAAACTCTCTCAGTAGTCACAGCCACGCATGCTCGAACATGTTTTTCGACCTTTTTTTATTAGATCAAGACTCTAGATTTTCTCATCTAGATCTATCTACATAGATCTATATATTTATATATATATATATATATATATAGATAGATAGATCTAGATATAAATCGATATTTTTATAGGGCCCTAGGTAAAACGTGGGAAAAGATCAGTAGTAATATTATTAGAGTTCCGTAGACAACTTAGAATCTAGGCCTAACCCGTAGTTCTGATCTGGAGGTCTTAGATGCCATGTGCAGGTCCATAACACCAACATACTTCCATACGTTATACAAGGTTATTCAAAAAGAATTAACCGATTATATGACGCGTGTTGCTTGAGTTCTCAAGCATTGTCATGGAATGAGTCAGTGACCATTTGAAAGAGGAGTTTTCTAAGTTTTGAATAGTTACCACAGGGGCGCTGTAATGAAATGATGTATTGGCATCGTTCTTCTGGCAACATTCAGTTGTTTGTTTACCCTTGGAATAGCAATTTGGGGTTTTTTTTAATGAAAAAGTGCACCAGGCGAAGGATTGGTCGGAAGGAAGCCCAAGACCTTGCTGCTCTTTCTGCTTGGCCTGCAAGATCCCTAATTAAATCTAGAGACCAACAGTGTGTGATTTTTTTTTAGTGGCTTGTGGGGATATGTAAAAAGCTTTTTTATACATGTGTATTCCACTTTGTGGATCGTGATATTATGCTGATATGTCTGGGAGAAATTCACTTTTATCGCATTGATGTTGCAAGTGCTTCACACCTCTATAATTATTGATGTCCCCGTGTTGCGATTTGGCATCCATACTGTGATCCCATCCCTATAGCCCCTCTCCTTACTCCCCTTCACACCTAAAGTTAGATGATGAAATCCACCTTCCCCACCTTCTCACTGCCATTCAGTTTCCCTGCATTTCAGCATCCATGGACACTAAAGCACCCACACATTGACCAAATCAAGGTTGGATTGCCTATTGTTGTTACCACACAGGAATTGTCTCAAAGACAATGGATCTCATAATTTGTCTCGTTACAGCTGAGGCTGGTAGATTTTTGTGTTGGATCAGAGTAGTTACAAAGGCAAATTCTTAAAAAAAAAAAGGACTTTTTATTTCGCTCATTGAATGCGAAGTGTCCTTGGATTCGAGGTTCATATTGAATTAAAGAACAGATTTTTATCAACTTTTATATACAATATTATTTTTTTTTTAATTTTGTTATCAAGTTTATCAAGACTTAGTTGGTTTTAATGTCTCACTCTCTATCACTGCAGGTCAGACTAGTTCCAAACGTATTGACCGTTGTCTTTCCTTTGGAATAAAACTAGAACCAAGAGAGAAGCAGCGCCTCTGGGCAAAGCGTTGTTTCTAAGTAAGAAGCTGCCCATTCAAAGCAGCAATATAGCTGCTTCAATCATCTGTGAAAGACGAAAAGAGCCATACAGTTGGTTTTAGTGTAATAATGAAGAATTGATTTTATCAACTTTGATGCTCTTTCTTTTCATCATCACTTCTTCCCTGAAAAATCCCGTCTACGTGAGCTGTTAGAACATCCTCAATAAGTCCTTATTGTCAGCTTAGTTGAGTCATTGCGGGGGTTGCAAATGTCTACCATTTTGACTGTCTCTGTTTCCATTTGTTCAATTTTCACAGCAGCTGTTCTAAGTGTGCATGAATCAATAATGCATCATTCAAGAGCTGGTCATGATCTGAAGTCAGAATTTTTTTCACTCCTTTCAAAGCGTCAAGAGACTACTGACCCATAAATCCTTATGAGGGAGCACATACGTTGTAAATTATCAAATACTAAGCAATATATTGCTTGCCTATATCACTGATCTATTCACAAGTGCTTTTTAAGTCATAACAACAGTTTTCCCTGGTCAACCCCCCCAAACATGCACAAAGCCCAAATTCCTCTAACAAAAAATTTTCACCACACCACATGCAGCGACACCTGGTGAGGACTGTGTTTTTTCATGTAATGTTAAAAATCTTGTCATTGATCTCTGCTCAGAAGTCATAATAAATGCCAGTTCTCTTGACCAGCAGAAGTTCACATGGTATAAGCTAACCATACTGGAGAAATCTCCTTCGTGCTGGGAATGTCTGGGTTAAAGTCTTCTTGACTGCAGATGTGTGAAACTTTTTTCATGTGTCCTTTAATTCAGAGCCGTTCATTTTAAGGTTGATGCAAACACTTTCAAAAGGATCTTGGTCACAGACATTGTTCTGAAAGAAGTTGCTCTGCCCATCTGTCATTTTAGGACTTGACTTAGTCCTCTTGGCTCCCTTGTGGAGCATAGGGCCACAACAACATCTCTCCAGCACACCCAGTTTTGGGCTGACCCTTTCAATTGGGCCCTTGCAGTTGTAATGGATCTTCTTGTTTGTTGCTGATCCTCATTATTTCAGTCTTCTTCTTGCTGATTCCAGAAGCCAGTTTCCTCAGCTGTATATTTAGCGAGCTTGTTCAGCTTTTCCTTTGTGTGTCATTGTCAGTGCGAAAGGAGGGTAATGTCATAGATGCTGCAAAGTCGAGGTCTTCAAGCTTTTTTGTGAAGGTCAATTGTAGGCCGGTGTTGTTGCCTTCTAGTGTAGTTATCTCATACAGTCGTTTCATGCTACCTTGCTGTGAGGCTGTCTGCTTCTTCTGTAAATTTATGGATGAAGTTTCTCTTGTCTTTCCTAGCATTCCTTTTCTCTTGCCTGTTAGTTTCCCAGTACTGTGCTCTCAGTTCTTCCTTTTCGTGCTGGTTCTGGCATTGTAGTATCTTCTGTTTGAGTTTCCTTCTCTTTATTATCTTGGCCCATGTCTTTGCAGTTCCTTGTGTTCTTTCTGTCTTTTCCCTATGTTTTCCAAGCTTGTTTCCTTCCAGATATCCTCTAATCCTGACCAGTAGTGTTCTGCCATCTCCTCGGTTAGTCCCGCAAGAGTCTCAAACTTGTTCTTGACTGAACACTTATCCTTCAAAAATTGTACGTTGAATTTGTGGTGTGGTCTTCCTGATGTGTCAGTGAAGGACCGTAGTTTCATTTTAAATGTAGCCACAAGAAGTTAGTGATCCCATGCAGCATATCTGCATCACATCTTGTTCTTGCATGAAGGAGGCTTCTTCTCCACTTGCAGGAGACAGTGATGTGGTCAGTTTGATTCCTGTCTATTCAAGGGAAGTCCATGTTGTCTTGGAGATCATCTTGTGCGGGAATATTGTGCCACCTATGACAAGGTCATTGAAGGTGCAGAAATTGGAGAAGAGCTCTCCATTCTCATCGCATGTTTCCCCATTGTGAGTTCCTACGTTGGGATTCATGTCGCCCATAATAATCTTGAGGTCTTTCCTTGGAGTTCAGTCGAGTAAAGACTCTAGGGAATGGTAAAAGGCTACCTTGTCATCTTCATCCGCTGTGTTGGTTGGTGCATAGCATTGTATGATGGTGGTCTTTCTTCCCTTAGAGCTGAACCTTGCTGCCATCAAGCGTGGTGAGACTGGTTCCCATGCCATGAGAGCCTTGGCTGTCTCTGGGGACATCAACAATGCCACTCCCTGTGTGTGGTTGTGCTCTAGGTCCTCATGCCCAGAGTAGATGACTGTTTGGCCCTATTCCAATTTTTTTTTTACCAGTTCCATTCCACCTTGTCTCTGTACTTATTCATCTCTCTGGCCAATTAGGTTGATTGATTTCCCACTCTCATTTCGGGTTCAAATGTTCCAGGTCCCCACTCTGGTTTTTGCCTTGGTCGTAAGAGCTGGCTTCCCGAGGGCTTTCACCAGTCCGTGTCATAGGTCTTTCTTCATGGGATTCTTCCCGACGCGGCTGAAGCTGGTTTGTTGTTTTTGCGGTTTCTGTAGCTATAGGATTTTTTACGGAGGAGGGTTTCTAGCCCACCGCTCAAACACTCCTCCTTTATCCGGACTTGGGACCGGCTGGTTGCCCCCCTAAGGGAAGTTCCAAACGGAGTTGTCATTTTAGGGAAGAATATTTATTGCAAGATTTCAACTGCCTTAAATTCCACCCACCTACCCCTCTTCAGTGCTGAAAAGTAGCATGTGGTTGTGCTGTTTTCGTCTTGAATTCAGTTTTGTCCACCTACCATTTGCAGCTTTAATCATAGAACATGTACTTCTGTCATCTTATTTACTCTTACACACCCACATGGTTGTATGGTCTTTACTGCCCTATGAACCCCACTGTGAATCGTGCGTTACAAATGTATCAACACTGAGGTAAGCAATTAGTATGAATAAAGTGATTTTGCTGTTCGTTTTAATGAATTGATATGAAAGGGGGGGGGGGAAGCTTTTTGACCAATAATTTGATCTGTGAGAATATTTAATCAGTGATCTATAGTTAATATTGAATGTTTATAATGCAAGTCAAAGCTTTGAAAAGACTATTTGCGTGTAGTGGTCCCATATAAAGTTTGATAGAAATTATCATTTCTTATAAAAATGAAGTATAATAGCTGATCATTTTGTCCTTCAGGTGACATTTTTTTCAAGTTTTTCTTTCTTTTTTTCAGTCTGACTTCATTCAAAACCACAATTTGCCTGACCTCAACCATTAGCAATGCCATCAACTTCAAAAAGTGCTGTTTCAGACTATGAACACCTGAAATATGGCTTCCATGGTGTCAGTGATAATCCCTACAATGACAGCACAGATGAAGAATTTTTACCCCTGAAACCTCCCACATCCAAAAACATTTCCAACGTTCACTATTCAAAACCTAGATGTGATAACCCAAATGAAACTGGGCTGAAACAATCACCCAATTTCAACAACAGCAACACAGGAATGAAGTCACAAAGTGCTTTGAGAGAAATTGATGGCTTTGAAGAAATTCACAGCGTTGCCCCTGCTCCCTTGCCCATCCCCTGGAGTCCTGGGATGAATATCAGGGATAATCCCTTGCTTTTTCGGTCTCCAGAGAAGCATTCTCCTTTTGAAAAAGACCACCTGCTGGAGCCCAATGATGCAAATATCGTCCCACAACCTGCTGCTTGGAGTCCTGGTATGGCTGTGAGACCAGAGCCTTCAATATTCATAACCCCTGAAAAACAAATGGGCTCCAAACTGGCAACTGTTCAGGGTTACTCTCAGCAAAACAGCGCTGCATTTCAAGACCAAGGCTCAAGTTTATCAAGATTTTTAACAACTAAAGACAAGCATTCCGTCCGGTTTGATCTTCCTCCCATGTCTCCAGGTGATGATACTATAGACACGGATCCAGAAAGTCAAAGCCCTATCACCATAAAAGGATCTGATCATATGAAAGACTTTGGAGTATCTGATGATGCTGAACTTCATTCTCCTTTGTGGAAGGCATACAGTCCACAAAAAAGTTACAATCCTAATATGTATTCGGATGACTCGAGCCTTGACAACTCTAGACTGGATACTTTTTTGACAGACGCACCAGAACCCGTGAAAGTACAGCATAATGGACGTAGCCAGGGTAGCACAATACCATCAGGATATTTCACTGAGAAATTAAACGAGATAAAATCTGATATGAAACACTTGGGATCTTTGGGTGACACTAGTGTGCCATGCGATTCTTTAGGGTCCAGTAAATTTGAAGAGCCTACAGCTCCTTCCCAATATCCTAAGTCTTTTTGTAAGAAAAAAGGCAGAAGACCAACATATTTGAATTCTAATGTCAAAGACAAGCCAGGCCCTGAACATCTGCAAACTCCACCTTCATCATACGAGCCATCTCATCCAGGAGCACTCGTGGTCAGAGAGTCCAAAAATAAGTTAGTCTCCACTGAATACTCATTCCCTTTCCAGTCAGAAGATGAAGCAGCGGTGGGCCCTGAAGTGGAGCATACTTTTGCACGACCTGAATACAATTCAACCCTGAAAGTACGCAGAGAGCTGGATGAACTGTGCGAACAAGAAGTGGATGTGAAGAAAGGGGTGGAGGTTGAACTAGCAGTATCAGACCAGAAAAGAACTGAGATGAGTGAAAAGGTAGGCCCACATTTTGAATACCGGTAGCATTGTTTATTTCCAAATTTATTATTTCTTTTGTGTGTGATTCAACAGTCCTGGAGACATTTGTAGTATCAAGATAACATTTAAAATTCATACATTTTTTCCAAAGCTTGTAAGATTCAAAGATCTGGAGCATACATCCGTTGCATGAAAAGAAGCATTTTATACTAGATCAACTTCTAGTCAGGACTGTCTGTTGTAGATTAACTTCTCCAAAGTAATATTCTGGTTTTCAAGTATGACAAAGTGTATAATTATGAATCTCTACTGTCATGGCCACTGCATTGTTGAACACTGCACCAGATGTCTCCACCTTCTTGGCAGTCATTAGCAATTGTTTGTGTCGTGGCAAGTCTCTTTCTGGTCCACTCAATAATACAGTGGAATCTGCCCAAGATAGAAACAGAAGGGAAAGGAAAAAACTTTTCATCTTGCTCAGGTTTCTGTCGTAAGCAGGGTCATTGCTAGGGGACTTGTATAGGGGGAGAGGGTGGGCGGTCTTAAATACCGCGGAGTAAATGCTGATTGGTTTGCATTGGGGAGGTCAGACCTGCAAACATCCAGGACCAGGAAAACCGATATTAAATACCGTAAGAAGTCAGTGATTGTTCTTCGGATGCAAAACAAGCGAGTGGCGATGAGACCACGGACCTGTTTTACTGTCAGTAAAAATCAAAGGCTCACTTTCACTGGCCACGATGCTCTGGTTTTACATCACATCGGATTGACACTTGTGATTAGTCAATCTAAAGTCCCTTGCGTAACAAACCACCGGCAGCCAAGAGCCATTGCATAATTTTGTGGCTCCAGCGGTCTAGCAGCGAGTGCACAAAGGGATTGTAGTCTTTCCCCTATGATCTTCTTCGGCGGTCGTTAAAATGAAAGACTTTTCATCGTTCAGCATATGTTTCAAAGAAGCCTAGTGCTAATCAATTCCATCTTGCATGGGTGGGGACAGCATTTTGCGTTTTTCATTTCCACTTTGTTCAGGTTTCCGTTTTATACAGTTCAAAAGGAATTTATCATGGGGGGAAAATAAGATTCTGTTTTGGCAGGTTTCCATTTTAGACAGGCTTCCATCTAGGCCGGTTCGACTCTATTGAAGTCTATTCATGTCTTTTTCTGCCTGCTTTTCAAGATAGTTTTCAATTATTACATAGACGAAAAATCATGCAATGTAAACTGCCTCTCCCAAGGTCATAAAACCTAGATTAGCATGTCAAGGAATTGAAGGTACAATCTTTTGGTCATGAGTCATGCATGCTGATCACTCAGACACAGTACTATTTATTGTCTAAAAAGATGTAAAGACAATAAATTAGTGATGACACTGATTCTTACTTATTGTAAAAATTACCTTGCAAGATGAACAATTTTCTGACTTGTTCTGTGAAATATTTCAGTTTCCATGATAAGTACATCTTCCCTTCATAAGAAACCTTAGTCTCAGGGTGTATGATACAAACAACTTTCGCATTGAGGCTAGTGGTTGAAATGTCTACCAAGCAAAAAGGCAGAATATAGAAATATATATACAACATACATGTACATGATGTTTGGGTGTTATTTATTTGCTAAGGGTCAAAAAGTGCTCTCATGAAATGACATCCATTACCGGTTGATCGAAAGGTATAAAGGGTAGGCCCACCATAGCGAGAGAGTATAAAAAGGTCAAAGTAAGGTTCCAAAGTATCTAGATGGAGAGCATGGAGTACAACTTATTCTGGTTCTCAGGAGACTGATCAACCTAATGTAGGTAATTTCTGTTCTTAAGACATTAAATCATTTCCTTCAATGTCAACTTAAATATTAAATGTTGAATAGGTTTAAGCTTTCATATATTGGAATTAAAATTTTCATGCTAATTTATTTTATAATTGAAGACAGATTGAGAAATGTGTATTGTCATTAGCTGATTTTCTTTTTCTTTTTTTTTTTTTCTTTCTTTTTGTAATTAATTGCTAAATGTCACAAAAATATGAATCAGCAATTTATTTTTTATATCAAGTAATTAATAAAATAAAGAACAGCCTAAATGATAAAAAATATATTTTAATGTCAACGTTTTGGCTTTCTCCTCCATCAGTTAAAAACCTGAACAAAAAGAAGTTTCACAAAGGAAATACAAACATGCATAATAAAGGAGGATACACGTGAAATTTTCTTTGCAAGTTTTCACATATTGACCTTCATCATCATCATTGCCCCTCACCCTTATCAGGGTACAGGCCACACACAAGGGATTTCCACTTACTTCTGTAGCGGGATAACTTTGCCAGTTCTGACCATGTTTGTCCTCCACACATCGTCTCCATGTTTCCCTTGGCCTTCCCCATTTTTGGGTTCCTTGGGGGTTCCACTGCAGTGCCTGTCCAGTGATGCTACCTGGTGGTTTCCGAAAAGTATGCCCAATCCATCTCCACCTTCGTTTCCCTAGCTCTTCCTCTATGGGTATCTGCCCTGCTCTTTTCCATATTTCCTCATTCCTGATCTTATCTTCCCACTTGATCTTGAAAATCTTCCTTAGGCAACTGTTCACAAATGTCTGGATCTTTTTAAGGATGCTTTTTGTGGTTGTCCATGTTTCGCATCCATACATCAGGACCGATTTCACATTAGACTATCTTTACCTTCAGGCACGAATGAAAGATTGGCACAGGTCATGTAATAATTCTCTTATGGTGTCTGCAATTTTTATTCCTATTAGGCATCTGCCTACACAAACCTGGAGTCTGATGTCTACAGAGATCTTGTTGATCTGGATCCTTCCATAGAGTCCCTTTGTGACAGGGTGGTGCGTATGAGGACAAGTAAAATGTCAAGGAAAAAGATTGCCGTGCCAGTAAGCAAAGTAAGTTTTATCTGTTTTATAATAAATTGTTGACTATAACAGTTACTTCAAAGTCTATAGTGCCTAAAGAACAAGAAATTATTTTTATCCCGTTTCAACAGGTTTGACTTCCACAGCACAGTATGCCAGCATCCAATTCGCATCCTCAAGAGAAGAAAAATGGATGTGAAGTATCTGTCAGTCGTATACAATTGAATTGCCATCGAACCTAGGACCATTAGGCATATAATCCAATGCGAAAATTATTCAGCTATTATGCCACATGAATATAATGTGCATTGTCTTTCTTGCTGTGTTGTGATTTTTTGTGATTACAATTTTGAATGTTGATAAGAGCTGTGACGAAGTTTTATCATTTTTTTTTTTTTTTTTTTGCTACAAGGTGCTCATAAAATATTTTATTAGCATCAGACTCAGAGGATGTATTTCAGTTGGCTTAATTAAAGCAGAAATGTTCAAAACTTGTTCTGTTGTAAAATAATGTGCAATATTAATACATGTATTATAGATTTTCAGTGTTTATTCTAGGAATTATTACCAATACATGATGGAATGTGTCTCAGACATTACGATAGTTTAATTTTTTGTCAGTAAATTTGATGAAAAGAGATATCACCTGAATTGTCCTTTCAAGTGAATTGTCAAAGCATTTTTCATTATAATGTTAACTTTAGGAGTTATAAACATTTTGTTAACTTTGATAACATAATGTATTATTCCAATGGAATAATTCAAAATATGATTATGACTATGAGGAACTATCTCCTAAATATGCTTGCCGTAGCATCTCTGAATGTCCTTGCAGTCAGAGAGGTATTGTTAAAATTATATATTTTTTAACAAAGATTGTATTGAAAATAATTATAATAGAAAATCTCTTCCCTTAAATAGTACAAGTATGTGACATATATATGTATGTGGTTGACTGAAAGCACTGGGGGTGATTAAAAACCTCAGTAGAAGAGCACAATTCTTGAAGTCTCCTTTCTGTCAAAATCATTTCATGCTTATTCTTCTTCCATTTTTCCCCCCAGAAGTCCTCATCTGGCGCTGGTGCACCTGACTTGATGGAATTCTTCCCATCAGACCTTCAGAAAGAGTCTCCTGATCTGGGACTTCCAGGATTTAGTCCAGTCACTGTCCAGCTCATAACCTCTTCACATGATTTGGCATTTGACCTTTATCGTCACAACAGAGTTTGGCAGGGACTAAATGACTTTTAGCCTGTGCTGTGCTTTGAAACTAAGCCTTTCCCAAGGAGTTGTAAAGCACGCTACCACTACCACCACTGGATAGTTATTGAAATATAAATAGTCACGGTGAAGCTCAAATGTTGCAGTAATTCTGGCAGCAATCTGAAACACAAGAAATTAAAAACACTTTGCTCTTATCAGTTCGTGAAAATGAAAAATGGATACAGATGTTGCTTTACAACACTCAATGTTAAAGCTTCACCACAAGTACAAAAAAATTACAACCTTTTTCACACACGCGTGTAGTGACAGATTTGTGCTAATGTAAGTGACCGTCATAATAGGATAGATACTTAATATAAAAGGCTTATCAGGTTACATTGTTCTTCTCAACCTAAACTTGGTAACTGCACTTAGCATGGGTGTACACATGTATTTGTGCATATTCATATATTAATGTATTGTATGTACCTGTATTATATATTATGTAAACATTCTATTGGTTATGTCATACATGCATCACTTTGTATCCTGAATGGCATTAATTATTAGATTAAAGGAATTATAGTTTCTGCAACCAAGGCTCCTGTCTTTTTTCGTTGTGGAATAGGCCTACATGTAAATAGAAACAAATCCCTTTATTTTATTTATTTATTGTTTTGTTGTAGAAATGCAGCAGAAACGTAGATCTTTAGCTCTTCTTCTCAGTTAACTTGTTGTACATAGTAGTATATAATTGATGGTAAAATGTTCCATGTCTCAATTGGTATACATACATGACATATTAAAGCATGTTTATTGAAAGATTGTAGGTGACTTTCACTTTGTCTTTATTACGCTGTCGATGAGAACAAATATTGTGATGTCTTGACCAGTCTTATGGGTTCACAAATTGATAAAGTAATTATGTACATGTAGAAAGTTAAAGCACGTTTGTGTTGCTAAAATAAATATGTTATCAAAAAGAAACCTGATCACATCAACAACTTTTGATATGTAGAACATACAACATATTGAGTAAAGTGAAGTTCCTCTAAAGCCTATGAGGCCCATAGAGCCGGAGCTTATCCCAAGTTTCAGTAGTGTGAAGTGGAACAGTTGATTCTTACATCGTCTCCTAGACAGGACGCTAATCTGTTGTCGCTTTACTTCCCCAGCAGAATAGGCCGGTACCCATTCACACCTGGGTGGGGAGAGGAAAAATGGTGTAAAGTGTCTTTCCCAAGGACACAACACGGTCACCTCCCGGATT
>JBDFRD010139142.1:0-12656 GCA_039654405.1 Bullina lineata
GGGAGGATACAAAAGATAGCCCAAGACAGGCAGGAGTGGAGGACCTTTGTTGCTGCCCTACATGCCAGCCGGCATAAGTAAGTAAGTAACTCCAAGGCCTAGCCTTAGCAGCTGCATGTTGTATATATTGATAATTGTGGGATAAACCTGTAGAGATGGTATCAGACATGCCAACCCTTTTTGAGGCTTGGAGTAATGACGAGCTGAACTCGCAGTAAAACGAGGACCCAAAAGAGCAATTTTACCGCGTACAAGGATAACTCCAGAGTACAAAGAACGCAACAGTAATGAGATTTAAAAGCATAATTTATCTTGCGTCCTCGCCGTAATTTGGCGCTAATTGTTCATAAAAAGTAATTTCTGACAGTTCCCCATAATTTCTTATGGCAAACCCATAAAGTTAGCATGTCTGCAGCATGACCTTACATGGTTACCACTCCTGAGCCTAGCCTCTAATTAGCAGCTACATGTTCTGCATTGATCACTGCGGGGTAAACCTTTAGAGACAGTATGACCGCACACTGTCACCACTCCTGAGCCTGGACTCTAATTAGCAGTTGCATGTCGTCACTGCTCTGTGGTAATGGCAAAAGACAATTTGGGCACTTTTAAGAATAACAAAAAAAAAAGGTCTGTCTTCTCGCTCATTCCATTGTTTTTTCTTATACAACTTTTTTATTTTTTTAAAAACCTATTGGCACATTTTTATTTCAAATTTATTTTTAGATAAATATTATTTCCCTGAATATAATGGAATGAAAATTGCATTTTGGCATAAGTCTGACTTGTGCCATTATTGCAGAACAGTGACTATGTTCAAAACTGATCACTGTGAGGTAAATCTTTAGGGACAGTAAGACCTTTTTCAATCAAGACTCCTTTTTGTGCAATTCTGCTGCCAACAAAGTAATGTTGCGTACATGTGCCACTACAAACAAACTAGACGGTTCCCGAAAATGGTTTCCTTTCATATTGTTAGTTTTCCTAGAAAGTCCTATTAACAAATCTATTTACATCGAGTCACCAATGAAATGTAGAAAATATATTTTATGTCGAATGTGAAAGGAGATGCAAAAATACACCTCATGAAAGCATCTGAATTACACTTAACATAAAAACTATCAGATACATTAGAATCTAAAAAAAAAAAAAATTCACACAAAATTGTCCTTTATTCCTTTATACAATTACCAAACATGACAACGACTTTGAGTCTCTTACTATAAGTATTGACAGTATAAAAGATGCACCGTCAGCAATATCGGGCCTGCAAAGCTTCCGGAATCAACGTAAACAAAGAAACCAAACAACTAACCAAAGGATGCTATTATTTACCAGCAAAATCGCGATTGAGTAGATCTTTCCGTCCGCCAAGGTAAGCATTTGTAAAGAACCAATCAATGCAGCACAGCAGGAGGTGATAAGAGTTCACAAGGTCATCACTTATGGCCGGAAAATTCCCTGACAATTTATTTGGAAGAAAAAAACAAGAACAAAACGTCAGTCAAAATGAAACACAGCTCAATGACAAATAATAAACACATTTTAACACATTAACAGACATTTTGACAAACATTATCAATGTACAATCCAGAAGTAAAACAACCCAAGTCTATACATTGTAAATGAACTGAATTTATATATACTACGTTCACCAATGACTTGAACAAATAAGGATCCAATATAACTGAAAATGCATTAAACTTTGTTTGGAACAAACAACAAAGCACAAGAGCTGTAAATGGATTATATATATATATAATAAAGTTCACCTTTGACTTGAACAAACATGGTCCAGGCAAAGTTGAACACCTCATTAGATGTACAGGGGTGCCTCCTGTGGAGCCAAACAAGTTCATCTTATTGAATGATTGACAGACAGACTATGACTTACAATGGCTATACTACAGATGCCAGATTGCATATATATGTAATTAACTAACTTTTTACATATGAAGTGACAACAGGTTGACAAGAGACAATTTTGGCCAAGAGCTGTCAACAATATTGAGACAAACTGATCTTGCTATGAACAATGATTTGGCTTCTTATTCTAACTGAATTGAACAAGCCAAATTACCATTTGACATAAAAATGAAGTCATAATGCAATGTCCATAATGCTTCATTTAGAGAAACCAACAAATACTGTCAAAAAAGGGCAAATATTTCCATCAAATGATCTACTAAAGAACACAAGAATACAAGTAAGTTAATTAATTTAATAATATTTCCTTGAAAACGGTAAGAGATTTATCTCCTTGAGAATGAACTGTTTAAAGTTATACTGGCAATATACTGTCAACTGATGAGACTAATAAAGCACATTAAGAAAAAATAATCTACTGTCTTTTTAAGAAAAAAGAAGAAGGTAACTGATTATATATGACTGCTACTGCACACATTTCTGACAAGACATACAGTTCAAAAGGCAGCACAAGAGATGTGTTATATTCTTAACGTGTTGTTCTCACAAAAATGAAATAATTTCCATCTTTGAAGAATGCATTGTTTCTTTTCATGATGAACTATTTCAATATATTCTAAGAAACAGAGTAATAACATACAGTAATGTTAATTTTTTTGTAACTCATTTACTAACAAGAGAAGTGTAAAAGGAAGAGTATGCCTTGGATTGCCAGACAATAAAAATAATAAACAATTACTTGCAAAGTTGTTCTTTGAATTGTAAGACTTAATTTTACCACACAAAATAAAATTTCCGAATCGAGAATTTACAGTTCTTTCTAAATGAAATGTTCCAAATTTTATTGTATGGTCTTTGAGGCTGATTTTGTTTTCAAACTGTAGAATGTAATATGACTTAGGAGTTGTTTTTTTTACCTTTACTCAGGACTTATTAAAAGAGGAACAATTTACAGTAATTACATGTATTTGCTTTCTATTTCATAGCTGAAAAGTGAAGAAAAAAATACTAGTAACCAAAGAATCTGTGCAACCGCTCACAAGCAACAAAATTATAGAGGCCTATATACTATGAATATTGACAAAAATGAGCTCAGCAAATAGCTTTTTCCCCCAATCATAGGATACAATTTTAAGTGAAAGACTGAACGAACAAAAAACCCTTTATAAGTACATATAATTACAGGTTTTTAAAGCATTTTTCAAGGCCAAAAAAATACAGAACAATTAGGATATAACAAAATTCTCGGGACTGGACTATTTTTTCACTTATATCAGTTTCAGGTATAAAAAATCAACAAGTTCAAATTCAGACAAATCTTCCACTGCCAAGTTGGATTTGATTGCCTGTTCTCACAGAAGAACATCCAGGCTGCTTCTGTGAATCACATGGTTTAAACTTAGTTTGTGGTTGGTACGACATAGTGATGTGGGAATGTGAGTCGAACGAGGCCTAGATCTAAATATCCAAACATGGAGGACTTCATCAATTTCATTACACACCAGTTCAACAATGCTTAGATCCAGAGCTAAACTGGCAGACACCCTCGAATGATGACAAACCAAAACCAGCACCAGGCCTAGCACTATGTCAACTACAGTCGTCGCTTCTTGTGTCACAGGACAGCTGCGAGCATTTTATCCTTTTATGTGTCTTTACTCAGACGAACTTATGTTTGTACGTGCTCCTCCACCAATATATCCCTTTTTACCACCATCACAAAGTGAAGACTTGCAGTCAATGAAGGGAGTGTGATTTACATCAAGGGTGATGGATAATGTCAAAAAGTGTAATTGGCATCAAGACAAAGCGCCAGGCTTAACCTACGGCATGGCTAAATTCTACTCACACCATGGTTGGAGATTTGTTGTTTGTTTGTTATAACTGAGATTGACCAGTTGTTCCTTTGTGTTATTAGTAAAACAGGACTTGGGATTCTTTTGGCTACAACCAAAATTTCGTTATTTCCAAGTTGTACTGTATTGCCTATCAAATATTTACAACAATGAACACATGCAATGCAAAAACTACAACAACCATGCCATTTTTAGTATTATAATACAAAATAACACTATTTACTACAGGCCAAACATCCTCTTATCTCAGAGATCAGCACAGTTATATTGTTTAGTATGTGAAACAGATAGTCCTGCATACGAGGGCAAGGTTAGTAAGAGTCAATAAAAGAATCACTGAACTTGAAATTTTTTGTTGTTCTTTTTTGCTGGCTATGTACTGTAGGATATAGACGATGAGTGAGATCACCAAAAGTTGGGCTAATTTGTGCCCCCAACATCAGATTAATTTTTTCTGACTGCAATATTTTCTTTCTTTTCTCAGGTGTCTTTAGTGCATTCTTTTCAAACAATACACACCCATCCCTATACACCTCTATATGCTCATAACAGCATGAAATTTATTTCCTTCAAAGTTATTTTTATTTTATGTTTATTCCAAGCCCAAAAAGTTCATCAGGCTGACTTATAACAGGGTGGTCTGGAAGACCATGACCGTCGATGCCTGCACCAGGCCTGACACTTGAAGAAGAAGAAGATTCCCAGCCCATCAGGCTCTCAAAAACATCACACCTTGATCCTGAAATTGGTTATTTTCCCTGCCTTGTAGCATGATTTATGACACGATCCATCGTAGAAAAGGGAAAAGGAAAGATAGAAATGCAAGAACCATCAACTTTATTTGCACTCTCCTGGCCATTTGAAAAATGAAAATGAACAAAAGACTGGTCAAGACTAAAAAGAATCTTTTAAATGGGGACTGCCAAGAGGTAAAAAATGCAAATTCAAAAACATAACAGGAAAAGGCAATTCTTCAAATAATGAGGACGCCACAAGACACCACACATTCCAGTTTTGTCTTGTGGCCTCCTCGTTATTTGAAGCATTACCTTTTCCTCTTTCTTTTCTTTAATTGCACTAAACAGAAGAAGATGCCTAAGGTCTACAGAAATGCAATGATTGTTTTGTGTAAGGAAAACCAGAGACAGATTCTCAAGCTAAAAGAGCTTGTCAGAGGAAAAAACATCAGGACTTAAAAAGAGACATGAGACAACATCCTACAACAAAGTACTTGTGGACGATCTTTCTATTTTTGAATTTTCAACTGTAGGGTGACAAGAATAATCATGCTACCAAATCAGCATGATAAATGATTATTGTACAATCTTAACAACAAGTTAATAAATTCTTATTTGAACAGCAATATTAAGGCTGAAACGTTTTCCATTGTTTGCTAGCTTCAACAACAAATTAACAAATCATTAACAATCAACAAATTGTTAGAATTTTTATGCAGTTTGAACGATTAATTTCTGATGGCATTGTGAAACACAAGACTAAGCACTCAGGCTCCCAAACAGAAGAACTCACCAACTACCCACCAAAACTACATAAAGAATTGAAGTTTCAGTATTCTCACACTACTGCTGCTTATATTCAAATACTATAAATATTGAGCTCACAACAACTTCTGCACTCTGGTGTATTATCACAAAGCAAAAATTATATGAGAAAAATGGTAAAGGTAGGGCGTAAATGTGCATAATAAAAGTATGATCTCTTCAATTTCAGTCACAAGAAGCTTAGTGCAGCACATAACAGAAATATATATTTTTACCTTAACACTAGAGAAAAAAAGAATTTCCATGCCAGAAAAGGGCTCATGATCCTTTCAAAACCTAGCGCTGGTCACATAGTCTTAATTATATACACATGGGCAACTTATCATCACAAATGGATTACAGAATGTACCCAACATTTAGAGAAGAATAGAAATATATTTCTTCGTCATTATTCTAAAAAACTGTAGATCCTAAGAGGTTTTGTGTTAGGTAAAAACAAAGAAAATTTGGACATGTTTTGTCATAATAACTATCCATCCTGATATAAAACAACTGAGATTTAAAAAAAATAATTTGTCAATACCATTCCAGTAACTCCGTCTTCTGTTTGGTCCCCTTCTTCGATCTCACGACTACCTTCCTGCTGGGAAATTTCAGTTAAAGAGAGGAAAAACAAAAAAAAATAGAAGAAATGGTCACGTCATATTTTGCACACTTGGCAGAAACTGTATTTAAACAAGCACTAAAAATCTTTAACGTTTTTTATACCAGTAGCGCCTTCTAATACTAACAGTACACAAAACTAAGAACATGCTCTCTGTGATAAAAGCACAATATTGCACACACAGAAGGGGTAACACATATAAAATAATAGCTAATAATCAACACCATCTAAGCTCATGCATGCTTTTCAAAGTTTTTCCAAAAGGAGTGTATTTTCAGCTTAAAGTGCAGAACACGTTTTCAATTTCCATTTCATATTTGTTGGCTGATCCCAAATTGTATTTGCCACAAATGTTGCAGTCAGAAGTGTAGAAGAGGAACGATGGAAGACATCACATCCCCACCTTGAATGCACAAACACATAAAACACACCTTTGCTTTCTTCCTCGGTGGACACGAGGGGCTTCTTGGCCTGGGTTGACAAAGATGTCCAGGAAGATGGGCTCAAACTTCTTGAAGATGACAGTGGATACTGCAAAGTTCCTTTCCAGCTTATCTATCTTGTCTCGGAAAGTCTTTGTCAGGCTCGCCATGTCGGACCACTTTCGCATTTTGTTGAAAAACTGAATAAGGCTGTGGACAGAGCTATGGTTTAGGGTGTACGGCTGTTGCTGTTGTCTAGGCTGCAGAAGACTACTGCTCCACTACAGAATATTTTTCATTTACAATCGGCTTCACAAGGATATAGGTTATTTAGTAATACAGAAATTTCTTAGAATTCTCAGTGTTTTTATATGTAATGCAAAGCATTTTTTTAAATGAAGAAGCATAGGAACACCTTTAAATCGTGCTATAATTTACCACCATAACTTCCTATATTATGTTTAGGCCGATTGTAACTAAAAATATTTGTAGGGAGCAAAAACGATTAGTTATAATAATTTGTGTAAATAACATTTTTAAAAGGGACAATCTCCATTAAATAACATAAAAAGTGAAAAACTTATTTCAGACTCAGTACATAAAATTCAGGTCTAAATTTAAAATAAAATGGTAGGTCTTAGTTCATTTTTATTGACACGGTGTATACACCGATGTCAGTTCTTTCCTTTGGGCTTGAAACATATGACAGACATATTGTCTTGAAATCAGATGAAGTCACATATATAGTTATCACAGGCCAGTATAGTGAGTCCAATTGCAAAGAAATATAAATAACCATATTTTGCCTGTTAATAATTTCATTTTATTTGGACAAGTCAAATGATTTTTACTGTGTTCTTAGCCGGATCAGGCCCTTAGGCGGATTTCATCATATATACCATAATCATTTCTCACTGCACTAACACATTAATGAAGCGTCATCTCTGACCAAATCAATCTGTGATTGGCTTACTTAAATTTTAAAAATACCAATCAAAATCATGCTTATTCCCTGCCAGACTATCCCCGTCTCCATTACGCAAAACAATGTAAGACGCTGGCGGCTCCATTCCATAAAACCTGACTTAAAAACACATCTTTGTTCTGAGCCCGTGCTGAGATAGATGCCACTTCCACTTGGCCTATGTAGGTCAAAACAAAGAGCAGTGTTGCATCATGGCTAGGTAGGGGTGAGACTAGGCTGCATTACACGGTCACACGACATCGCGGCTATGGGGAGGATTGGGTGTTGAAGGTGTCGGTCGGAGAATAGGGGCGGGACACTACAACAATGCGTAGATCTAGCAAATTATGATTGGTCTAAGACGCAAGGGGGGTGAGGGAGGAATGGAGCTGAACGGACATGCTTCGGGCGATGACAGCGGATAGGCTTGGCCCGCTGAACGGTGGTGGGATGGGGCGATGGGGCAGAGAGAACGCGGCTTTGCTTTTTCCTACGGCTTGGGCCTAACTTTAGAACAAAGGTAGGGCGGCTGACAATATTCCTAGTGATTTAGGCGGCGGCTGCTTGAAAAAAAAAGGCAGTCAGGTAAGAAGACTGTGTTCTTTTAGGCGGAATTTTTTAGTTGAAACCGGGCTCTTATGCGGATGAATTATATAGGAAAAATTCTGTTTCACGAGAGTGGCCGGTTCTTAGGCGGAGACCACTGTACAAAGAAAATATTCTATTTGCTGACATTAATTTGTAGGTGAATCCTAACACTTCCTCCTTGCTACATCAACTATTGCAAATATAATGCAGTACCTGAATTTAGATGAACGCAACAATCTGGTCAGTGAAACAAGATTGCCCTCCACCATTCCTTTCTCTATGGTCGGCGTAGATGTACGTCGACAAGCTGCATACAGTGAACATGCCAGCCAGTGGAGTTGATCACCCTGCAAACACCAAACAAAACAAAAAAATGGCAAACTCTTAAAATGTATTTACAAAGGCCTAAAGAGTTGAGATAAGGATAAATAAGAAAATATTCTGAATGATAATGAATACAATTTTCCATTTGTGAGTAAAAAGTTGAGGCAAGAAGACCTCCATTACTTACTAAGTCATTCAAAATTACAGGCCAGTTTGATTTTAAAAATAATGAAAAAAATTTGCTCATCACTTCATCACTCTGCATCACCATCTCAAATCAGCGAATTGTATAAAAGCATGAAGATGATAATAATATTTTACTGTTCATTTGAGATCAAAGTAATGGTACCATGGCCACCTAATTTAACTGCAGTATTGTTGTCCACCGAAAATAACTACAAAACGTCCACATGCATGCACAAGTGGACGGAACTAAATTTTGGCCTTTAACGTGTGGGTTAGGCCTAGGGTTAAAGGATAACGGTTAGGGTTAGGGTTTGAATCTGTTCAGTCTGGGGTATGGATTAGGGTTAGGTACTGCAAAATTACCCAATAATTAACAAATAGAAGGAATTAAGCAGAAGGAATTGTCCTAAGTGTCCTCCTCCTCCTGATCTGCTTGCCTTTGCTACTCACTACCACTCACTCCTTCCACTACTTCCAATTCACTGGTTGTTCATTCAATTCTGCATTTTTAGAAATGTTGATCTAAAATGTCTTTTATTATTTGGCTGATGTAGAATATAGATCTAGATTTAAATCTTATTCACCTTGATCTGTAACAACACAGAACAGGTTTTGTCACTTATGAGTAGATCTAGTCTAGAGATAATGATAGTGATAGCATGTGCAAGTGAACGGAACTCTGGATTTTGGCCTTTCCTGTGTGGTTAGGGTTAGGCCTAGTATAATTTCGGTGGACAACAACACAACATAATGCGTCCACCGAAAACTTTGGTGGACAACAAAACATAACTGTCCACAGAAAATTTTGGCGGACAACAACGCCGCCAAATTTAATACGATTCTGTCTGTGGACTTGCAACCAGAAAGTCATGGGTTTGAATCCTGGAGTACTCTCATAGAGGAGGGTTTTTTTCAATGATTGTACAATTTTCAAACCAAGCTGGATCATTTGACATCATCATGTCATCATGCTGTTTATTTATAACTTGAAAAAAATATGGAATTCAGATCGGTCATCAAAAGGGCTGGTGATCATTTTGCCTTCTGTGTGCGCCGTGCCACGGTTACATGTATGTCACAAGTATTGAGAAACAGTTTCGCCGCCGACAAGTTGCAGCAAAGCACAGTGTAAATTGTTTAGTCTACACAGGAGTTGGCTGTGGCTGTCCATGCAGTGCTTCTTTATATTGTTCAGGGTGACTAAACAGTCACGCATCTTCAGTTTTCAGTTTTGTCCTGTATGCACCTAGATTCTAGCATAAGCTAGGTACAAACTGCAGACAAAAAGCACCATTTGAGTCGAGGTAAAAGTCAATATAATATAATAATACCATGAAAACATTTTAGATTTAGATTTTCTAACTGGAAAATGAATGATGATGTGTGTGGTGTGGATTTAGATCTACAGTTAAGTTTTTGGCTGTCGTTATTCGCATCCGGGATGTTGTTTTGACGATAGATTGAGATTGAGGCGAGGCCACACCCCACCTCACAATAACCCCCGGCATTTTGATGACTGCGGGATATTATTTCATGAAGCCTGAGTTCTTCAAGTTCCTTGCTGTCATCTGATGTCTCAAGATTTTTTTTATACCTTTAAAGATTAAACAATATTTCAACTAAAAAGTAAAAGACTCACCTCTTGAGAAACTTGATGGTTCTCTTGGTTCATCAAGGATGCGATTAAAAATATTTGTATTGGCATCCCAGATGCGAATACTCACATCGTAAGTTTTTTTAGAAATCGATCAGAGATATCTAGATCTGGGTCTGCAACAATTTTCCTTCTCTCTTCTTTTAAAATTATAGTTGGCTGTAGGCCTAGACTAGATCTACTGTTGGTGGGATCATGCTATTTACCGCATCATCACTAAACATTACCGCACATCGCTAAAAATATCACCGCATATCACCAATTATCGTGTGTGTGTGTGTGTGTGTCTCTGACTTTCTCTGTCTCTGTCTCTCTGTCTCCGTGTGTGTGTGTCTCTCTCTGTCTCCTGTTACATTTGTAATAACGAAAGAACAAGAAATGCCTTCCAAAGGTTATTGGTTATTTATAAAACAGAATTCAAATAAAAATTAGAAACAAATTCTTATTCTAGATCTAGATCTAATAGAATTGCTCCAAGTTGGAACAAATTGACATAAACAACTAAAAGTAAAATGTGCGATGTGCGGTGATATTTAGCGATGTGCGGCGATATATGCGGTAATAATGCCACCCGGTTGTTGGTGTAATTCAAACAATTTTTAATTCTTCCACTTTTAGATTCTCTCAGTCACCCTGTAGACATCTAAATCTAGGTTCTAGATCTAGAAAATCTAGAATCTAGATATATCTAGATCTAGTGTCAGCTCAGTCAGCATTGACTGCATGGAGACTTGAATTTGTGCCTGCCTTCAAAGCTTCCATTTGGCATTTGGAGAAATTACATTGTTTTGATTGAAAAGTGAAACATTTAAACCTAGATCTACACTCTTTATAATCCATGGATATTGCGCACCAAACCTAAATATGAGATAGGAAATGAAAATTCATTGCTTCATTTTTTATCTTTTTCAAATAAAAACAACGAATGGCAAAATGGCTGCCCAAAGAGTGAAATAAAAAAAGCCCTGGAAGTGGTCCATTCTATTACCTCCAAGGAGTAGCTGGATAATATCTTTTGATAGTTCTGCCATGCATCCTCTTTAGCAGCTGAATCCATGTTTAGATCGAGGCATAATTCCTCGAATCTTTGCAACACATTTTCGTCTTCCCCCTCCGACAACCCCATCTTTGTTCCAGAAAACTTGGTCACATCGACACAACACACAACAAACTCGAATCTAAACTTCCTCGTCTACAAACGAGGCCGGTTACTCTGCACCTCAAGCTACGCAAAAGAGCTACACTAAACAGGACTTGCCGCAGCTCGTGGCGGGAAAAACTGAGACGAAGTGAAACACGTGTCTGAGCCTAAAGTTGGGTGGGTTTGATCGCAATAAAACAAACAAATTAAAACTACAACTTCACTTTTAATCCTAAGGTATATTACTATCAATATTTTTTTTAAAATCAAGCTAAAAATTAAGTAATTAACCGAAAGTAAAAAAAAAAAAAAAAAATTGGAGCTGCGGGGTATCGATCCCCGTACCTCTCACATGCTAAGCGAGCGCTCTACCACTTGAGCTACAGCCCCGGTTGTAACAATCGGCACAGCGTAGCAAGTAGTTCTCACAGCGATGAGAGGCGATCTTTGGAATTCCCGCCGACAGCATCCTTTGTCGAAAGGTGAATGGGTGGGAATAGGCCTAGATCTAGATCTAGATCTAGATCGGAAAAGTTGTAAGGGAGTTAAAAGTTTACTTTTCTTCTAGCCGGTCAGTTACGCGTTAAGTAAAATTAATGGTAAGGTATTTCGACCGATCTAGAATCTAGATCTAGAATCAAGATCGAGATCTAGACATCTAGATCTACGTATTTAGATTATATTGCCCACTTTTAGGCCTATTACTATTAGTAATACATGTAGGCTATTAGCCTAGTTTTAAAGTTCAATCGTTTCTTAAACATATGATAATGATGATAAGCTCTGCTGCAACAGGCATATATCTAGAATCTATGTATAATAGGCCCTACGAGCCTCCAAAATATGTATTTTGTTTTTATTGTTTTTATCGACAAGATTCCAGTTTTAAATCGAAATCATATTTCTATTTTTTTCTCAGTCATCTTCTTTGATAAAGACGAAGAGAAGATCTAAAACAAATGTGAAGAAACAACAACGCCACCATCGTCGCTAACCTCCCATAAGTGTAGCCATACATCATCATTTACTTGGAGGACACACGCTGGGGAGACATGAAACAGACTTCAAAACAAAGCGAAGAATAGAAAAGGCATAAGAGCAGAAAAACCTCATCCTCATAAGGGACATAAATAAAATCCTTGGGGCTGCGGGGTATCGATCCCCGGACCTCTCACAACTGGGCGAGCGCTCTACCACCTGAGCTACAACCCCATCTGAATGGATGGATGGAGGATTCTTTGCCAAGGAAAGAGAGGGGGAAAGGGGGTGGGGGTTGGGGGAGTAGAATTGGACATAGGAAGGGACTGACGTGGAGAGATGAAAAAATATTATGTTTGTACGTCTTCAGTATAGGCTTTTCTCTCTCTCTCTCTCTCTCTCTCTCTCTCTCTCTCTCTCTCTCTCTCTCTCTCTCTCTCTCTCTCTCTCT
>JBDFRD010139253.1:0-11741 GCA_039654405.1 Bullina lineata
CATGTACAAACTGTGGTTATCTGAACATGTACAAACTGTGGTTATCTGAACATGTACAAACTGTGGTTATCTGAACATGTACAAACTGTGGTTATCTGAACATGTACAAACTGTGGTTATCTGAACATGTACAAACTGTGGTTATCTGAACACGTACATTGAATCATGCTTGTAAAGTTGTTACATCTCAGCGTCTTTGTGTGCACATAATTAAAAATTCATGGTGAACTCATTTTAGAGTTTTTCTATTCATCTTTATCACTAAACATCCTTCAGGGCCTGTAACTCTTTAAACACTGGTGCTTTTCCCATTTTCAATGTAGAGCAGAGCAGTTGATGCTATATGATGCAAGTTTAACTTCCTTTCGGAATATCCTGATACTCAGTTTGGGCAGGGAGAGGGTAAGCTGTACTTACAAACACTGGCCAAAAGCAGCCATGATTTGAGTCTATTACCTGAAGCTTGCTAGTCTGTTGTTATTACGACTACAAGACCAATGTCACCGCTCGTTATACATATCTTCATATTCATTTCTTAACCTCTTACACTGATGCTATTATATACACACAAAAAATTACTTTGATGAATTGTGATCAAAACGTGAGGCCAAAGGTGAAATGCCCTAAAACAGGGATGTCGAATGAGAAAGAATTTTTTTACTGAACTTTTTGGGAGAAAAATGAAATGGTACATTCATCAGCCCTATTATAAGTTGACCCGGAAGTTGATTTTTTTAATTTCTCGGGTCAAAATAGCTTTACTTCGTGACTTAAAAAATTATCATTTCGCTTTTCCGTATTTCATGAGCTTTACGAAAGGAACTTTTTGCTCTGTCGCTGACGGATTTTTACGGATAATTTACGGAGCTGACGGAAATTACGGAAATCAGTAAATTTACTGAAAATCGGCATCCCTGCTAAACCAACCCAAAAAGTTGAGGAGTCATTATTGTTGGACATCAGTTCTTACATGAAACAATCTTCAGTGAGTGAGACAAAAAATACTCATCAACTGCTAACTATGGAAACTTTGTTGAAATAGAACCTACATGATTCTAACTTGACACCACTAACTTTTCTAAACCTGACGTGACCTAAAATAAATACAAATTAGCATATCAATAATTATTTTTTAAAGTTTGAGGCTTTAAAAAGACATCTGGCTCGACAGAAGTCAACCCAGTAACTACAGTCTTCAACGTCTCAAGTTCTTGATCTCATGTACCTCCTGCATAGAGAGGCAGAGCTGTGAGTGGGCTACATGGATATGGACGTAGGAATGCTATCATCACGACTCTAGTGCATCTTGCATAACACATTGTTTTGAAAGAAGCGACTACTAACAGACATGCTAACCCCATTTGAGGCTTGGAGTAATCATGAGCTGAACTCGCAGTAAAATGAGGACCCAAAAGAGTAATTTTATTGTGTGCACGGATAACACCAGAGAACTAAGAATGCAACAGCAATGAGATTTAAAAGCATACAGTCTTCACAAAAAGTTAAGGACCACTCGATCTTGTTTTGCAAAAATTGCAGATTTTCAAACACGCCAAGCATGCTGCGTGACATGCACGTGCCATCTACACAGTGGTCAAGGTATTCGCTATTGACCCCTTTAGCCTTGCTACCGTATTTCACACAATAAATGTTCTTCTTCTTTTTTTATCATTTTTTGAAAATGCCACCTATCATTTTGACTGGTCCTTAACTTTTTGTGAAGACTGTATATATATACTAAGACACACTTACAAAATTTAGACCCACAAAGACACGTTCAACACATTGTGGCATATTTAGACACACTCAGACACTTACACACATAATAAGAAGATATTTGATGGTTTAAATTTGTAACAACAAAGAGATACCTTGATTGAAGTACAACATTGAAGTTTGCTGTCACGCTTCCCGTAGTCTGAGTTCGAAACCCAAATTTACTGAGGAGGGAACCCTGGGGAAAAAATGTTTTCAGAAATTTCTCATTTCTTCTTTTCATGACTTCAGTGAGAATCAATCAAATGGAATGTGATGATTTGAGTTCTGTTCTACAAATGATTAGAACTCAAGTTTTTATGCTTTGCTTAGAACTAGAATTGTGTCGAGGTGGTTGAGTGGGTAAAGCATTGGAATCTTAATCTCAGGGTCTGGTTCTGTTCCACAAATGATTAGAACTCAAGTTTTTATGCTTTGCGTAGAACTAGAACTGTGTCGAGGTGGTTGAATGGATAAAGCATTGGAATCTTAATCTCAGAGTCTGGTTCAAATACCTGATGGTGAACGTTCTGTATCCATAAGACAATGCTTAACATTAATGCATTTATCCTTTTTCTGTGAACATGTTCAATTTTATTCACCCTTGACTCCAACTGGGTAGTGTGGAGTCTGAACTTTACTTTTTTACTTACTATTTTGCTAGTTTAAACAATCCGAAATCACAGTCTGTTGTACTCGTCATAAAGACTATAATTTTCTGTATTTGTATTAATAATAAAAATTCTTGTTTTTTACTCTGCTAATGATAACAAGTTTCCTTCAAGGCCTATGAGGCTCATAGAGCCGGAGCTTATCCCGGTTTCAGTAGGGTGAAGCGGAACAGATGATTTTTACATCATCTCATCCTAGACAGGAAACTAGTCTGTCGTAGGCTTACTTTCCCAGTGGAATATACCGGTATCCAATTTGCACCTCGGTCGGGAGAGGAAAAATGGTGTAAAGTGTCTTTCCCAAGGACACATCACGGTCACCTTCCGGATCGAACCCTGGACCCTTGGATTAGGAGTCCAACGCTCAACCCATTCTGTCACCGCGCCACACTGATAACAAGTTTACTCATGGTTAAAGTTCTAGCTCTCTGTTCTACTAAAGATTCAAATTCTATTCAAGTCTCACATCAAACGTGGCAGGAACAGCGGTGTAGGACGGGTCCTCGATCTCTGGCGTGCCCCCGATGAAGAACCTGCGAAGGTCAGTGACTAACGAGTTCCCCACTGGACGCCAGCAGTGGACGGTCTGGCTGGATTTGCCTGGACAGGAAAAGTAAGAGGTTAAGCTGAACTGAACTGAACTGAACTGAAACTACACTGAGACTGAACTAAGCTGAATAGAAATGAAATGAAATGAGCTGAACTGAAGTAAACTACATGGAACTAAAGCAAATTAAAATAAACTGAACTGAACTGAAGTGGACTGTTACTAAAGTGAACTGAATTAAATTGTAGTAACCATAACTGAACTAACTAAAATGAACCAAACTGAAGTGAATGAACTAAACTGAACTAAGCTAAACTAAACTAACCTGAACTTATCTTATCTGAACTGAACTAATCTAAACTAAACTGGACTAAGCTAAACTGAATGTAACTGAACTGAATTGATACACCAAGTAATAACAGGAAAAGATCATAGATTTACTTCAAACGAATGACACAACGTAGGTACAAGACACTCTCGGACTCAGAAGAAATAGTTCAGTGCCAGACTGTGTTTGTACCTGCCTGCTCCCCTTCTCACCTGGTTTGCCAGGTAGCTGAAAGTAGCTGTAACCCTCATTGAAGTAGCGCTGCCAGGAATCGTAGGCGGCTACCTCCACCATCAGCTTGGGGAACTGAGGCAGCTCGTCTATGGAAAAGGGGGATGGGGAAGGGATGGAGGTAAAGTAAAAAAAATAGTAAAGTTCCTTCAAGGCCAATGAGGTCTATAGAGATGGAGTTTATCCTGGTTTTGGTAGCATGAAGTGGAACAGATGATTTTTACATCATCTCCTAGACAAGGAGGTAGGTCGTAGGTTTACTTCCCCTGCACAATATGCCAGTACCCAATTTGCACCTAGGTGGGGAGAGTAAAAATAGTGTAAAATGTCTTTCCCAAGGACACAACACGGTGACCTCTCAGATTCGAACCCCTGACCCTTGGATTAGGAGTCCAAGGCTCTAACCATTCAGCCACCGTGTCACAGAAGGGATGGAGGAGGGGGGGTTAACTCTTTGAGCCCTGGCCCCCTGAGCCTTACTTTTACCTGTGCCTGAGCTCCTGAGCTAATTTTGCCAACAGGTACCCAATGTATTTGGTCCCACGACCTACACAGTGCATTCGGTATATGGAAATGAAGGCGATTCCGGTGTGTAAGCTACGCTCGAGCACATGTTGACAGTATATTGTGCTGATTGGACAATTTAAATATAAAATACAAATAAAATAAGTAACGTAGTACTCTCCCTTGACCTACACAGTATGTTTGGTATATCTATATATAGGAAATATAGGAATGAAGGCTGTATGACCATGTCAGCATCTTGTGTTGATTGGTCAATCTAAATATAGAATCCAACCAAAATAAATCTAGGCCTCTTGGCCCTTAAAGGAACTTTACTACTTACGAAGTATAAGGCTGCTAAATCAAAATACAAATTCTCACCTTCATCTTTTGGGGCAAACTGGTTTCTCTTGTAGTAGAGCTCAAAATGAAAAGGGTAGCTGAAGTAGGCGATTTCCGTCTGTGGAAAAGAATTATATGACCATTTGCGAGTCTAAATGTCCATACGTCAGCGTACTAAAATTTTGGATCTTTGAATTCAATGTGTAAAACTTGTATCCATTAATCCAAACTGCAGAACATAAGCCTGGATACTGCTAAACAGGTAGTCTATCCATACCCATATAACAGCTAGAAAAACCAAACAGAAAAATTGACTTGAAGTTGAATACTTCAGTCCATGTGCTAATATTGTAACTTGCATGTCTGATGTTTACCACTTATAGTCTAGAAAAATGAAGTTTTTTCTCCAGTCACTTATGAATGTTGTTTTTTTTATATAAGTACATATCATGCAAATATTTAACCATTTTAATTGATTACTGTTTTTCTTAGGGCAAAAACTGTAATTTCCCATACAGTTTTCCAAATTGTGGATTCAAATCAAGCCTATGTGGTGAAATAATGATAATAGATTAATCCTTAACTTACTGTGACTAACAAACAAATGACTTACCATGACCTGAACTTTGACTTTTTTTGCTATCAAGTAAAAATGCCATGAATTCTCTTTTATCCTCAAAAAAAAAAGTCACAGTCTAAATCTTCAGGAAAAGCAAACTGTAATTACCTGGCCTTCTGTCTTTGTGCGACACGACTGGGTTACCCAGGATAACTGTTGACTTTTCTCAGCAGTCCAGTCTGAAATAGAGCATTGTCCTTTTAGTTGTTGACTGTCGCAAAAATAGACTTGTCTTTACAGTTGACTGTCCAATGTATCTCAACAATCAAGAGATTGTGTGTACAGTTGTTTTAAGGCCCCTTACATCTGAATATTCAGGTTAATTATAATTCCTTCAAGACCTACTAATCTAAGAAGATCCCATGACGGGACACACTATAAAATAAAAAACACACAGACCACAATATACAAACCACAAAGTCCACAATATACACACAAACAGACCACAAAACACAAACCACCCAGACCATAAAAACACAACCATGAAATTCAAGCCATAAGAAACGTACCATAATCTACACACAACAAGATAGCGATTAGAAATTAGAAAAAAAAAGTTAACATTAAAATCTACACTTTACCTTTGGGCAGCTCTGCAAAGAGTTGGACGTACAGGTTGTCCTTCTCAAAGTCTTGGGCTGACACTGTGGACATCAAGCAGACAGACTGACTTCAAACAAAAGCTTACTGCTACAAGAACTATAGTAGAATTATACGTCTGGTTTTGTTTTGTTTTGTGGCGTTCTTATAATGGAAGCATTACTGTTACTGTTACTTTTTTGACTTACTCCGTTTGCTTCTCGGCAGCCCCTATTTTATAATACAGTAGTAGTAACTGACACACAGGTCAAAGGTTAGGCAGGACAGGGCAGGTCAGATATTGACCTGATCTTCTTCTTTTTCTCCTTGTTCTTCTTCTTCTTAACACGTTCCCCTCCCAGATTTGAACCCTGCACCCTCGGATTAGAAGAACATTGCTCTAACCATTCGGCCACCAAGCCACAAACTCACTGTGCCTTCATAAAGTGAGAAGGATAGCGGCAAACACTTTTTTCTCAACAATGTTTTAGACTTGACAACCCGTTTCTGTGCTAATGGCCCAGCGTGTGAGGGACCAACTTACCAATTTCGCCAAACACGACGTATCTGAGTGTGTCCACTGGAGGCTGTGGACAAGAGAGAGATAATTCATCAGCTTAGAACAATAGTTTTGTATTACAGTGTTCTCCCATCTGCTTACTCTTCGAAAAAATAAGAATAATAATCATAACGATAATAATAACAACAATAATAATGGTAATAGTAATAACAGTAATAATACTAATAATAATAATGATGATGACGACGACGATGATGATGATGATGATGATGATGATGATGATGACGATGATGATAATAATAATAATAAACAAATTAATGAGAAAGGCTCTCAGTGCTCACATACAACACTTCAACAGAACTTTTAATAAAATATTTTTTTTCTAGTCCTAACCTTAATTTTCAATCTTATCTCTACTCTCTATCTCCTCATATCAGAAATCTGAACTTAATGGAAGTAAGAACATGCTCTAAAACTCACCTAAGTTTTCACTACAAGTAATTATAGAATAATAAAGACATAAGAAAAAAGATTCTAACTCACCAGTTCAAACTCATATCCGACGCACGACTGGACAAAATCATTGTGACGGACATACATCTGAGGGGGGAAAATGGAATGTTAGATAAGAATGAAAACGGCATGACTAGATCTAGATCATAAAGCACAATGTATGAAAGTTAGGGTATTACAGGAAATGTATGTTTTTGTGTTATTTTACTCTTTATCATAATCCACATCAGTAGAATAACGGGGACGGTCTGAGCATATTCTTAAAACCACTGTTCCTCTCTCGGTCATTCTAATTTTATTCCAAAGGAAAGACATGGTCAATACGTTTGGAAAAAGTCTGACCTGCAGTCCGATTGAGACTGAGACATTCATGGATAGAATTTTTGAAATTTAGAAATTTTGCCCGGACTGCGGCACTTGTTATTTATATTACCAACAACTCTTAGGAAAACTCTCAAGTTAAATACAGAAACAATTGGTCTAAAACCAAGAGTCACTATTTCAGACATGCCAACCCTATTTGAGGCTTGGAGTAATCACGAGCTGAACTCGCAGTAAAATGAAGACACAAAAGAGTAATTTGACTGCGTAAAAGGATAATGCCAGAGAACGAAGAATGCAACAGCAATGAGATTTAAAAGCATATTTCCTCGTTGTTATTGCCCGTAAACCATAATTTCTGACGGCTCCCCGTAAAGTTGGCATGTCTGCTAATTTAACCACATAATCATTTGTTCACCACTTGCGCTTGGTGTAAAATGCTTCCTTACTGTTTTCACTTAACAGACACAAAGTGAAAACTGAATTACCTCTCTGTACATTTTCAGCTCTTTGTCTTGTTCCTGCCTGTGGAAACATTTTAACAAGGCAGTCAGATATGATGACATGATGAACAGAGACAACCTGTCAGAGCTTGTGACACAACGACACAGAAATAAACTGTGTCACGACGACACAGAGATAAATTGTGTCAGATACTGTGACATGACAACACAGAAATCAACTGTCAGATACTAGATCTATGTTACAACAAAAAAGAAATCAACTGTCAGATACTAGATCTATGTTACAACAAAAAAGAAATAAACTGTCAGATACTAGATCTATGTTACAACAAAAAAGAAATCAACTGTCAGATACCGAACCACAAGAAAAAGAAACAAAATGTCAAATATTCTGATACAACAAGACAGAAATAAGCTGTCACACACCATGACACAAGAAAAAGTAACAAAGTGCCACATACAGCGATACAAAAAGACAGAAATATTCTGACAAACATTGTGACATTACAAAAAAGAAAGATGGGCCCTGAAAGAATTAACTGTCAGATACAATAGTAAGCAAGAACTGCTATATGAAATACATTGTATTCATACGCATCACGAACAAGATCTTCAAAAGATAAAACATGAGAAGATCAAGAGACATTGGCACCATGCCTATAGGAAAGTAAGAAATAAACACAAACCTAAGAAAAATAAAGTTACACGAGAATAAAACGATAAAAATGTTTTTTTCTGTTATCAAATTAGCAAAACTAACAGATGTATAGTGCACACATAATATAAGAAGTGAATGAATTCACAATCATTTACAGACAAGGGGAGCAACTGTCATAATTCCTACCTGTCCATTTCTTTGGAAATATTTTATTTTGTATAAAGTACGCACAGACTGTATGAAATGAATTCACAAGCATTTTACAGACAAGGGGAGCAACTCTCACTATTCGTACCTGTTCATGTCCCTAGAGATGTTTTCTATTGTGTAGTCAAACCCCTCTGCAAAAAAAACAAACAAACACGCTTTATTTTCTCATTCTTGTCAATGCATTACACAGAATAAGAATACACAGTTGTTCTCGGGTTTGGATTGTATGGTAATTTGATTTTGATGTGGCTTGAGAAGTGTTTGTCTGTTGTTTGAACCCCTAAAGACAAATGTCGAGAGTTGGTTTGTTTTTGTATTCTTTCGGATAGTAAGTAAAATTCCTACAAGGCCAATGAAGCCCATGGAGCTGGAGCTTATCCCGGTTTGTAGCATGAAGTGGAACAGATGATTTTTACTTCATCTCCTAGACAGGACGCTAGTCTGTCATAGATTTACTTCCCCAGCAGAATAATGCCAGTACCCAATTCGCACCTGTGTGGGGAGGGGAAAAATTGTGTAAAATGTGTTTCCCAAGGTCACAATACGGTCACCTCCCAGATTCAAACCCTGGACCCTTGGTTTAGGAGTCCAACGCTCTAACCATTCAGCCACAGTGCCACCATTATTGACATAACTCAGTGTAAATTGTTCATTCCGATTTTCAAAAACAGAATAAATAGTGGGGAAATGTGACACTGATCACTTTATATATAGTCCTGCTCATCCCCTTCTTCCTCTCACTTCTCGCTTCCCCTCCTCTTCCTTCTCCGCCTCCTCCTCCTCCTCCTCCTCCTCCTCCTCCTCCTCCTCCTCCACATGTTCTCCTGTCCACTCCCCAGTGGGTTCCAGAACGTCGTGGCCTGGTCACTGGCTTTGTGGTGGCTGGCTTTGGGGGCGGGGCTTTCATCTTTGACCAGGTCCAGACCTCGTTCATCAACCCAGAGAACGACAAGCCAGAGTGGCTGGTGGATGGAGAAAAGTGAGTGAATTGATGTAGGGACACTTCTATGCCTGTTGTTTTATTGTGAAGCTGCGTTCCTACCTATTTGCTTCTCTGGCTCAATTAGTGAGTGAATTGATGTAGGGACACTTCTTGTTTTCTGCGTTATAGCTCTTTTTTCTTTGTGATTTCCATTGACATTGTTCAGCTTCCCTGCAGCCTTTATCTACTTTTTGCATTCATTGCACGTTTATTGCTGCTACTGTTGTTATCGTTTCATCGTCTTGTTATTGCCTCTTTGTTATGCCTTCCGTCAAATCTTATCATAATTCTATCTCGAATTTAAGCTTTTTTCTTCTTATTTTTTTCCTTCTTCTTTTCTCCTTTTGTGTGATTGTTTTTGTTGTTATTATTTGTTCCCTTTGGCGACAGAAATTGTCGACACATTGGTTTGTCCTTGTTTTCTTCGGGATAGCTCTTTATTCTTGTGATTTCCGTTTACACTTGTAGGCCAGTTGGCTTGCTGTTGTTTTATTGTGAGACTGCATCCATATTTGCTTCTCTGGCTCAATTTGTGGGTGAATTGATCGAAAACGAAGCTACCTCTGTTGAGATTCATAAGATATATTTTTTCCTAGGCCTTTACAGACATACCAACTTTATGGGTTTGCCGTAAGAAATTACGGTGAGCCATAAGAAATTACAGTTTACGGGCAATTACAGCCAAATTACCCTGAGGATGCAAGATATATGCTTTTAAATTTCATTGCCTTTCTCTGGTGTTATCCGTGCACGCGGTAAAATTACTCTTTTGGTCCTCATTTTAGTGTAAGTTCAGCTCATGATTACTCCAATTGGGGTTGGCATGTCTGCTATGAGAACCATAGAACCGGAGCTTATCCTGCTTTTGGTAGTGTGAACCAGAACAGATAATTTTTTCATCATCTTCTGGACAGGACGCTAGTCTGTCATAGGTTTACTTCCCCAGCAGTCCCCATTTCGCACCTCGGTGGGGAGAGGAAAAATGGTGTAAAGTGCCTTTCCCAAGTCTACAACACGGTCCCTGCCGGATTCGAACCCAGGACCCATGGATCATGGGACCTATGCTCTAACCTTTCAACTATATGGCCACCCTAGCCATGGTAAATACTTATTTTCAAAGGTAGAGCTGCCTTAATTTTTCCCTTTGAAGACAGTAATGTCGAACATTGGTTTGTCTTTGTGCATTTTTACAGGATAGCTCCGTTTAGTTTGCTCCTCGGAATTTTCCAAGGTTTTTTTCTATTTTTGCAGTGGCGACTCAGACAACTAATTAACTAACTACCTGTATGCTCTTTACTTCACCTGTCACAGGTACTTCAACCAAACAGACATCCTTGACCGCGTACCCAAAATGTTTCTACTCCTGGCTGGCTGCTATGCAGTGATGCAGATCATAGGAAGTCTGTTGGTGTGCAATCCTCCAGAGCAAAGAGTGAGTACAGTGTAAACTTGACCTCTAGTTTGAAGTAAAGTAAGTAAAGTTCCTTCAAGGCCAATGAGGCCCATAGAACCGGAGCTTATCCCAGTTTCGGTAGCGTAAAGCGCAACAAATCATTTCTAAATCATCTCCTAGACAGGACGCTAGTCTGTCGTAGGTTTACTTCCCCAGTAGAATATGCCGGTACCCAATTAGCACCTGGGTGGCGAGAGGAAAAATGGTGTAACGTGTCTTTCTCAAGTAGGCCTATATAACACTGTCACCTCCCAGATTCAAACCCTGGATCCTTGGATTTGGAGTCCAATGCTGTAACCATTCGGCCACCGCGTCACACACATTGAATGAACAGTATACACAAAGCCTTGGAAGGTGTTAATGTGTTGTGTCACTGGAAATTAAATATGAAAATCGACAGAGGCTTTAATTGATACATGTGTAAACAATAGAGAGAAAGATCGAGATCTATTTATACTGTATAATGTGAACGCAGACAGCAGGGGTTCAGAATCGTGCATCAAGTTCAGAGTTTATGAACGAGAAATTGTCATGCATGTAATTATTGCATCAATTGTTGTAAAAAAACAACACATTTTTATTATGTCATTTGTTGTGAAATATCAGTTTAACATTTATTTGTTTTGAAACACCTTATCATCACAATAACATTTACACAACAGCAAACCGTTAAAACGTCCGGTTCTGATCAACTGACATCACAAATAAGATATGTGACACCGTCAAAACTATGTAAAATCTCTGAAGAGAATGAAGAGTTTAGTTAGAGCGAAACTTACATAAATATTGACTAAATGAAACTTTGCACATAGCAATCACAATCATAAAACATACATATCATATTTTGTTGATAGTCAAATCCTGAATATTCAAGCAGATAAGTTCATTCATTCTTTTCTCACAAAATCCGGACTACTCCAAGAATGTTGAATTACGATGGTACAGATCCCTTGAATTACGTCTTAAAGATGGTACAGATCCCTTGAATTACGTCTTAAAGATGGTACAGATCCCTTGAATTACGTCTTAAAGATGGTACAGATC
>JBDFRD010139475.1:0-12652 GCA_039654405.1 Bullina lineata
TCTCTCTCTCTCTCTCTCTCTCTCTCTCTCTCTCTCTCTCTCTCTCTCTCTCTCTCTCTCTCTCTCTCTCTGCTTAATTATCATAAAAAATGATAAAAAAAAATATGTTCCATAGCCCTGAGTATATGTTGATGCAACTTTTACCTGTAAGGGTTACTTTGGACAACTCTGAACGTCCGTGTGGAGGAATTTGAAGATAGACAGAGTTGGAAACAAACCTGGGGAGCCAGCAATTAGTATTTAATTATAATATATACCTATTTTATTTATACACAGAGTCAACCTACAAAAGGTAAAAAAAAAAAAAAAAGAAATATTTGACATATTCTATCTTACATTGTGTTTTTGATGAAAACTTTACAATGAATAAGGCACCATGGAATTTCAGGTAATTTCATGACATTTAGCTTTAAAAAATGCTTCACATTTCAAGCTTCTGATAAGGTTTTATATAAGAGGGCATTATTAATATTACCACCACAAGTGCAGAGGCCCGTTCTCAGAATGGGTTAATACACATAGATAATTGAATGCGATAGACTGGATCATTTGAACATTTCCCACCGTTGTCTTTCAACAGAAAACAAGAACTCTAGTAAATTGCACAGGGAGTTGGTTGCGCAGCCTTAGCTAGAGACCTCTGGGTTTATTTAGGGATTCATTTCGCGTGAAATGGTGCTCTCACTGCAGAATGAACATAACTGTAGATGGATCCTTAAAAATGTCTCTTTTGTCTATCACATCATCAGAGATACAATCTTGTATTCATAAAAATCAGAAAAGGTAGTTTTTGTAGGTACACTGTGTGTGTGTGTGCGTGTGTGTTTCGGGATTCGGAAATCATTGTGTATGGGAGAAAATGGGTTATTTAACTGATGAAATAAACCAAATAATGTGTTATTAAATTATTCTTAGTCATCTTCAGTTTTTAAATGACAGTATTGAACGTTCCACTTATTCGGTATGACAGAAAATATGTGAAGAAATCTCGTATAGAGCCAAATCCTGCCGTGATGAAAGCTCATATGAGCCAAATCCTGCCGTGATGAAAGCTCGTATGAGCCAAATCCTGCCATGATGAAAGCTCATATGAGCCAAATCCTGCCATGATGAAAGCTCATATGAGCCAAATCCTGCCATGATGAAAACTCATATGAGCCAAATCCTGCCATGATGAAAGCTCGCATGAGCCAAATCCTGCCGTGATGAAAACTCGTATGAGCCAAATCCTGCCGTGATGAAAGCTTGTATAAGCCAAATCCTGCCGTGATGAAAGCTTGTATAAGCCAAATCCTGCCATGATGAAAACTCGTATGAGCCAAATCCTGCCGTGATGAAAGCTTGTATAAGCCAAATCCTGCCATGATGAAAGCTAGTATAAGCCAAATCCTGCCATGATGAAAACTCGTAAGTGCCAGCCAGTCACTTACGAGGTTTCATCACGCTGAAAATGTATAATGAAACCTCGTATGTGACATGACGAACTTTAGGAGACAAATTAACAAAATAGTTATTTACTACACCTTTTGGAATACATTTTCCTGGTAATGCGCATAATTTTATCCTAAACGACGGACGCAATCAAAATAAAAACAGGTTTTTTTTGCTCTCCTGTAAAATTTTCTTTGTGGCACAAACGAGGTTTCATCACTCTGCCGTCGATAAGATATATCAGTAGAAATTGTCAAGATTTTTTCAGATTTTTTTAGTGCCCGAATTTAGATGTTTTTATGCATTACACGTCGTAACGTTACTTCTATTACAATAGGATTATTATTACTATTAATTATTGTTACTGATCATTCAACAACCTATCCATGTCACTATCTAAATCAGGCATGTCCACTATCCATTGGATCTGTGCAGTCTCAGAGGAGAGATGTAGGCAGTTTATGCAGTCAAATTTCAAAAGCGTCACTGCATCTGGATTTTGGTTCCTCCAGCAATTGAGCAAGCACCTGCAACCAAACAATAATAAAATGTATTGAGTATCTTTCTTTTTCTTCTTCTTTCATTCACTTGCCATCATCATCATCATCATAAATATCACTAACATCATGGTTACAAAACATGCATCATTGTAATTAGCTAACTGTCTTATAGCTGACAACAAATTTGTAATCTACCAATGCATCAAATGTTTTCGGATTTTATTAATTTAAACACAGCATTGAGTTTGATGGTACCTTGTATTCAGCAAAATCCATGCTGTGTAAGTTCAAAGAGATATCAAAACAAGAACAATAAATGTACATGTGTCATGTGCAGATATGTTATTTAAGTGAGCCATTGTTTACAGAGACATTTCCAGATCAGGAGGAAGTCTGGGCTGATGAAGTTCACAGCTAGATCTAGTACTATTCTAGATCAGTTCTTAAAGTTATCAAATCATGGAGAAAAGTTTGAGTTGTTTGTAGAAGTAGCCATGCCTAACAAAAACTGGATGATCTGAAATTGGGCAGCATGAGGTCCAAACCTAAGAGATTTTGATAATGGAAAATTTGATATCTTTGTTTAGCCAAGCAATGAGCTTCAGTCTTTAAAGCCAAACCAGAGTTAAACATTGTGGGAAATTTTTTTTTTAATATGATCGCTTTTACTTGGAATTTGGCTGAAATCTCTAGACTAAAAGTCAAAAGCTTTGCCATTATACTATATCAGTCTTTCATTCCAGGAAAAAAAATTCGTCTTTGCCCTTCGTCACATTGACTACATGTCCCACCATTAAATTGCTAATCATATGCTCCCCCAGCTCTTTTGCCTGATCCAATATGAACAAAAGGAACCATTGAAAACCGCTGCTCTTTTTTACCTTTATATTGACATAATGAGGTATTGTTTTACTCGGCCTTATAACTTGATCTGAAAAATTATACATTTATATTGACATAAACTTCCGACCTTGTCTTGATATGGGCTAATCCCTAAACATAATCCGTAGAAGAGAGAAAAACTTACTTTATTTCCACCCTTTTGTTGTGACTGGAGGCTTTAAAATACACCGTTCTCTTGCCTGTGCGTGAAATCTCCTTCTTTAAGTGATCCAGAAAGACCGACACTGTTACAGAGAAGTGCGCCGTTTTATTTTGAAGTGCTTGGTTGACAGGAATTACGATGCTAGCTCCTGCACCAGTAAGAAGAAACTTATGTCAACAAATCTACTTCATTCTGGGGAAAAGCAATAAATTGGTTGAAGTCTTCCTTCATCTGACAGGTCACAAAATATCTTAGAAACAATGATTTTTAATCTCAGCCAACCCAGATCAAACATCGACTTGCTAAGGTTAAGTTTTGGGTAATTTCAATGAAAAATCTGAAGCAGCAGAAAGTGTCAGAAATTTTGTAGCTAATTTGGACTGTGATCTTATGATGAATGGTTGTATTACTGAAACACCAAAGAGCTACATTTTCCAATTTCAATATTAAATTAGAAGCAAAATTAGAATGACGCTGGATTTAAAAAAGCATAAAAATGTTAGTCACCTCCTAAGTAAAATCAACCACTGCAGTTCTCTTTCAATTGGAGTTGTAATGAACATAATCAGCACATTAAGGACCATTCAGGACAACGTGGCTACATAACGTAAGGTAACTAAATCTGATTAACATAAAATGCCCAATGTCTAAATGGAATAATTGCTTCATTATTTGAAAGACTTGACACGTATAAAATTATCATTCAACCAGAATTCTGAGATTTTTTAACTCTCTTTTAATGTCGACATACTGTTTGAACACAGGTTTTAGTGAAAACGTTTTTTTAACGTAGTCTTATCTACTCCTATTTCATGGAGCACCGGTAACCCGTTATTTACTACAAAGTCTAAAAAAAATCCACAGACCAAAATTTTAACCAATCCATTTTTTTTAAATCACTATCACTAAACTTTACAGTACTTTAAGCTTATCTGCCTACATTATCTTTTTTATAATTTTTTTTCACTTCGTATAAAATGTTGCCTACAGTGAGCACATTTTATGTGAATTTTAGGCTCTCCTTATCATTAATGTTAATGATGGAATTAAACTTAAATTATAAGCTAGTAATGATCATATTGACACATGTAATCGTTTTAGCCTTACGAAAAACTAACATGACAATGTCTGCCTTGCATTGTTAAGATAATGTTAGTAAAGTATAAATACCATAAAATCAGAAGCACAGAAAAAGAACAATGGTACTGTTGGGGTGGGGGTGGAGGTTTCACTGAGACCTATGTTTTTAATAAACAAAGAAAATATTTAAAAGCAACTTTGGACTGGTACAAGCACTGTAATTGACATGCAAAAAGAAGTTGAAACGTATTGCTCATTTGAGAAACCATTTATATGCGATGGCTCTTTTCGCAAGTGAACACAGAACAACTCTTTCACTATCTTCATGATTATAAGCATTATCAGAAAATCAAATCTGTCGCCTGCAGAAACAGCAAGAACAGCAGCAGTAGCAGCTGCATCAGTATTACCAATATCAACAGCAGCATTGCCTACAGCTAATGATAAAGACAATAGCTCTAAGCTGTAAAAGTCCCAGGCTAGAACCCAGTGATTTGCAACACTTTGCTTAACATTAGAAAAGAAAGGAAGGAGGAACAACAAAGTAACGTTCATAAAAAATTCACAGGATTTTTCGGCTTCAGTACCTGATACTGTCACAACACTGCCATTGAAAATGTCGATGGAACTGCAAACTTCAACAGGCTGACACCCCCATGAAAATCTGCAGACATTAATATTATAATGACAGCATATCCATGTTGTGCACTGCAGGTGGATTGATTTTATTTACGAAGTTTTTGAAGTCTTCAACATTCAATATTTGAGTAAGAGTTAGAACTTGAAGCTTTTCTTGAGATAATATTGTTTGTGTGTCTCACCTGGACACAGATTTTGCATAGCTGCATCCTCCATGTATAGAATTCTTTGGACACTGTGTAAATGCATACGCATAAAGTCCAGGTATATTGCACATAATATTACATACATAAAATATGAATATGCACCTTTTAACAAAAAATGTTCATACGAAAGACACAAAAATAGGATTGACATAGCCTTATATGATGAACGATGTAAGATATAAATAAAAGAGATAGAAATGTTTAGTTGAAATGTACCGTATGGATAGTGGTCGGTTCCAACCCGATTCCAGGGTTTCATGAATAAAGTACGATTGTTCAGCATTCAAAACCAAAGGCTGCTCTGGCCACTGAATGTAATCATCTGCAGGGTCTATAATTAATTGTATATATTCTTTGAGCTCAGATTCTGGTGGTTCATAATTGCGATGAGTCTGTAAGAAATGCATTGAATCCAGAAAAATTGATATATAATGAATATTTTATTAAGTACAGGAGGGGGAGGAGGAGGAGAAGGAGGGGATCATTATTACACTGTGCATACTGTATGATTGATTTTGCCATTTTTTTATTGGAAAATATTTGGCCTCATAAATATTTCATAAAAATAATAATATTAATTAATTTGTCATTTCGGCTTGCATTAATAATATTAATCAATTTGTCATCTTGGCTTGCATGATAAAAATGGGGCAAATAGAATTAAAGCTCCAGTGCTCACATTCATTTGACTGTGAATGTACTCCCTGGTTTTCAAATGGAATGGCAGTGCCTTCAATACGCCATGAGGTAAATTTCAGGAATTTTGACCTTTAGTGCAACTTATTTTTTCATTTGTAATATCTTTTTTAACTCAGCTGGAGACATTATCAAAAGCATGGATGTACAACAAACCAGAGTTTGCACACCATTAATAGTTTATTTAAACATTTTTTTAATGTACTTTTTCCTACAGCAATTCGCTCAAAGCAACAGTTTAATTGAATCATAAAGCGCTAGCACATTATGGTGAACATTACAAAACATTTTATATGAAGGGCAAGTTTCTTATGTTTTTGCAAAACCTGAGCCTCAATTCAACATACAAAAACATAAATCAGAACCTCTGCATTGACGTTGACCTACACATTTTTCAGAACGCTGCATTGAGGGGATGGAGATTCTTTCAATGCAAATTTTCAAAGAACCCATTGGCAGAGCGCAGTACTGTAGTATTAAGCTTGATCCGTGCAGGCCCGACACACTCGAAGGATAACTGGTCAGATGTGAGGAAAATTTTTGAAGATCTACCTGTATGTATGATAAACGATTTTCTCATAAAGATTTTAAAATGTGACCAAAGTTGAACATGACAGAGATAAAAAAAAAAAAAAGCCAGAGATAATGATTTTCTTTGTTTTATTTAAGGGTCAGAGAAAATTTTATACACATACATAACTCTGCACTTGTGCAAACATTACAAGCTTGCTGGGCTAACCGTAAAATTTTAAAGCCTGCGTTTATTTGATATTTGAATGTTTCACACAAGGAATGTCCTGATTAAAATGAGGTAAACATAAAAGAAAAGTCAGCTCCATAGGCAATCTTGTGCACCGACTACCACCAAGAAGAGCAATAAAAGCTGACAAAAAGGACACAGAGTGTGTGGAATCATTTATTTGTCACCAGCAGTAAAATCAACCATGTGCTGGAGGTACAGACGAGAACATTGAAGCCATAATAAAGAAATACAGACTAGGTTTGGAAGTCAATTGGTGTCTCAAAAAATGCTGAATCTTTGACTCAAAAGTCAAATCTGCTTTGCTCTATGGCTCTGAAACAGGTAGAGCAGTTGCATCACTACCAAGAGCATAGAGCCCAGGCTACACACTACATGGAGATAGTTAGTTGGACATACTTTGCGGAAGGAACTGAGGAATTTCTTGACTGGAACCCATAGAGAAATCATGAAGATGCAGTCTTATAATTAAACTAAATACTTTTGAAAGTATCGATTGACTGTGAGACTCCTGACACCTCTGAAAGTGGAGAAATATTATATAATCCCTTCGCTCCAACAGGGACATAAAGAAATTTAAGCAGACCTCGTCCTGTTTTCACTAGAAAATTATGACAATGCAAGTCTACAGCAAAAGACCTTCCTTTTCCCCATTTCATCATTGTTCATTATTTTGCACAGCTTTCCTCAAACACTTCACCATTATTTTGATACACTGACATTATTGTTAAGGTATTTACACATACAATAACAGATTCCATTCACAAAGAGTTCAAACAACACTTTTGTATAAACTTTTCAAGATCAACTTCAAGGTTTCCAAAGAGAACATTCAGCAGCGACCCCACAAATAGCAACAATATTTTCACCACAATACATCTCTTTAATAAAAGTGTACCCTGATCTAAAATATTAATTTAAAATAATATACGCAGTATCTTTAAGCCTGCAAATAATCACACAAGAGAGATTGCTCTTTGATAATAGTGCACAGTAAAGACATCTATGGAATAATTTGAATGACTAAAGTGACATCTTTTCCCACTCTCAATGGCATGACACAGAAATGGAGTAGACGACGCTGTTTGCCTACTGCAGATTTATCTAAAAGCAGAATATGCTGCAATTCAATTTGCACGTGGACGAAGAAGGAAATACTCCTGTAAAGTGTCTTTCCTAAGAACAAAAAGTGTATGGACATTTGGCATATATTTTGCACAAGGTCGGATAATGATAGACAACACCTTTCCCGAAGTCCTCGATAAATAATGCAGCACCCTGCAAAGTGTTATCGGGGAAGAAAGCCAAACTGTAAAATGATAGGTCATACAGACAAGATTCCTCTTTAGCATGTCTTATTCATATCTGGTGCTCTTCATTCCATATTATTGTTGGTATAATTATGTGTGATTGAAATATCTAAAAATTATATCACATTGGTAGATTTCATGAAAGCCACAGCATGATTCTAAATATTATAGGAGAGAAAGTCAATAATATTGGCGTTGAGACATTGGTAATGCCATAACAGAGGAAACAATTATCAAGGCACTGTGTGTTCATTAGCCAATTACTAGCAAAAATAAACAGGTAAATGGTACACAAAAGTGCTTCATTTTTTAGCCATATGTTTTCAAAGTTTTACTTCCACACCTATCCCCTCAGCTCCTTGGCCCTGCCTTACCCCACCCACTGTCTTCCCTGGTTTTTTCTTCACCAAACAAATTTTTTTAATCATGAAAGACAAAACTTTACCTCAACTCTGTCTTCAGGAGTTTCACAAAAAACCGTGGAAGTATTTCTGACAGGTTCTTTGACTTTTCGATAGATTCGCCACTGACGTCTGATATTTCTCTCAGCACAAGTAAATTTCCACTACAGAAAGAAGAAAAAAAAACCAAAAACCAAAGCATCAAATCAAAGGGATCTATTTAATTGAGCATATATTCTTAAAACTTGTTCACTTGAAATTTAGACTCCCTCTGAAGAATCAAGTGCAAAAATATACATGTATAATGTAGTTGTCATTGAAGTAGCAATTTAAGACTTAAATAAAATGACTGAATATGTTTTACCAAGATACAATTCTACACTGCTGTGACATTCTATAATTTCCACAGAGTATTTTTCTTCTTTTTTTTTTTTTTGAAGATCCGAGGTCAGACAGGGACTTGTATTTGCCTCATCTGTAAAACAAGACCTTGAACAAAATAAACTGGGAAACTGAGATAAGCAAAGCTGAGCGTACCTCTCTGCAGTTTATGAAATAATGATTTATTTCAGCTCAAAGCTACAAAAACCCATACGAACAAAACAAATCCCACTAAAGGTTTTACGTCTTACCATCAAAAATGTTGGCCAAAATTGATTTGAAGAGGTAATAAGACAAGCTGTCATCAATATTCCTTTAACAATTGTTATTGTGGCTTGTTTGGTCTGCCCGTACTGGAAACAGAACAAAGGCGTCAGAAGACATTCTCTCAGTAAATCCATCTCCATAAAACTTTGATTCTGTATTGCAGCATCTCTATGGCTGCATCTTTTTGATGTTGATGTTGTATTTGTTTCAGCCATGTGACCAAAGAGGAAGCTTGTATATTAATTTCAGCTTGAAAACAATATGTTCTATTGGTGAGGCCAAAAATAGTTACAAGAAGATTTACATTTAAAATTGTATTCAAAATGTGTCAACAAATATTACAGTATGAAATGACAATCTAGCAACATTATAACTGTAGTCACAATATCTAATACATGACAAAATACAACAAACCAAATGGACATGAGCAGTGACACTGTGAGTCGCTTGTTGTGTGAACTCCACAACTCGACGATAGCTGCAGAGAAACAAAAAGGGCCTTTCATTTCTTTTCTTTATAATAATACATCTCACTTTCATCTTATTAAAAAGCATGAATATAGGAGGGTACTCTTTTGCAAAGAGCCAAAAACTACTCTAAATTCATATATTTTCTATGTAAGAAATCATTTTACTCTTAATATAGCTTGTATGTTTAATCATAGAAAGATGACAGACATTATTATTGAGATCAAGGCAATAAAAAACGTATTTAATTAATCTGACTTGGTCTTTACGTCTTTATGTCAAACAGTGTGTAGATCTACATGCTGACATGGGTGAAATTTTATACATGTACAAATTTCGAAACTTATTGCCCTTATACGAAAGAATAGACTTTTTGAAACTGATGAGCTTTTTTACAAAACCTAATAGATATGGAATAGTATGTGAATTGTAAGTATAAAATTATTGATGCTAGAGAATTCTGTGGAAAAGCTGAAATATGAAGAGTGATGCAAAATTACATGCAAGCTTTTCATGCTCTGGAGTCAAAGCAGTCTTAAAAAGTGACATAAATTGAAGTAGAGAAGAACTTGGCATAGTCTCGGGAACAAGGCTACTGTGTGAACAGTCCGTGAATATTGGTATTACACAGTAGTGGCGCTCTTTTCTAATCATTTTTACCTGACAACAGCTTCAGATTTCATTGTGGAACCCTTTTATTTACAACAGGCAGTCGAGGCATTCCATACCTTTCTATTCAGTAGATTAATAGACCATGTACTGAAGCAACTCACATGAAAAGTATTATCGAACCTAAAATAAGTGAATGAAATAAAACAAATCAAGTAAATAAAAATAATTGCAACAAAAGGATGGGCACAAACAAATTATGTTATGTATCTAGGTGGCCTCATCATTACTATTCCATGTACTTACACAAGCTTGGGATCATCATGTTCAGAAGGATCAACCAGTTGCATGTACTCATATGGGGCTATGCATTTTGTCTTCCTTAATCCACTTATGAATAGAAATAGAATATGAAAAACAATGAATATTCAAAGAAATCATTATATTAAAACTATTGATAGGCCCACGAGAATACATCAACATTGCTCGGATTATTTCTGTGTCTAATAATATGAACACATTTGTGTATGGTGATGTCAAAACAATTCTGGGTCATACGCCTGTTTTTATGTCTATGAGTGTATGTTTTGATCTTTTTGCACATTGTGGTCATCTTATTAATTGTAATGCTAAATGCACGAGTGAAAGGTCTTGGACATCTTTAACACAAAAAGTCAATGTACCGTTGTCCACCATGGCCCTAGAACTCACACTTGTTCCTTCATATTTACCCTGGACCGTAGTCGATGGACACCATGAAGTCATCGGTAACATTCCGTGAGTAGTAAATGTAGAAAACAATCGCACCCCCGGCATGGACTGTTTCCGTAGCCGCTCTTACTTCAAAAACCAAATCTTGGTCATCGGAATTTTCTGCAAGATAAAAATCAATATGCAATGACATCACACAGGCTGCCCAGAAAGATTGCAAAGAAAGATTGCTTCGATAAGAATGAAAGAGGTGACAATATTGAAATTAGAACAATGCAGTATGGAGTATTATCTATCTGTAAGAGAGAGAGAGAGAGAGAGAGAGAGAGGGGGGGGGGTATAAAAATCTTGGTGCAACTGTTGACTTTTCTTCCTTTCTTATTAAAATAAACAGAAAGCCCTATTTTCTTGTATAAAGAAGTTCATTTTATAATATATTATGGAAAGTCTGATAACTTTTTGTTTTAAACTGTGGTGGGTTTTTTGTTGTTGTTGTTGTTTGTTTTTGTTTTTTTTTGGGGGGGGGGGATGACTGTGCCGATGAGGAATAAAAATAAAATTTGATGTCATTAATACAAATCAGTCGTGTAAATGCAAACAACGTCTATAATTCTAAAAAAGTTTATAGTACCGGTACATTGAAAAGGACCTCTTCGAACTATAATTGCACTGGCCATTATTTGGTTCTGGGTTGTTATGTTTTTTTAAGAACAAAACGTGCACGTTTAAAAAAAATTGTGTTTTGCCTGCAGCAGAATGACTTTCAAGTGTGAGTGAAGAGAACGAGTGGTGTTGTTTGCTTTGTCAATACACAGTTTCTTCATGCGTGTACTCTAGACGAATTTCCTGCAGACTGCAATCAAATATTTAATTTATTATCTTATATTTCAAACAGGCACGATATTTCCAAAGACAGAGCTGCAAATTATGTTAAAACGTTATTGTTTCTATGCTAGCTTTGCTGTATATATTTCTGGAGGTACACTGAAGCTTAATGTTGTTTGTTTTTCTCTCATTGGCATCTTTCAATTTGTGACACTCTTGTCATCATTTAAAAGAAGTGACTTGGTGGTAAGCCATTCGTACAATATAAGACTGTCAGAAGATGAACCCAGCAAATGTGTACACTAGTCAATATAATGAAAACTGGCACTTTAATGACAAACTGGAATAAACAAGAGTGTCGGGTGCTTGTGGTTATGGTCTCGCGATTATAAAGGCGACTATACAGACGGAAATAGATCAGGACATTCGACAGTTAGGTCAGTCGGTTTCTGACGTGCAAAAATAGAAAGTAGTTTCGCACCTTTGTGCCTTCACCTTCACGGACACTGTTGGCATGAAGCTACAATAACGACCATGACCTGTTCAGTGCTTCATAGTGTATCAAACTTTAGGAACTCAAAATGATTAGTTCCAAGCGCCATATCAGACCAAACAGTAAGAGGACTGGAAAACCAACGTTAAATAGCCCAACTCGAGCTCAAGCTACATAAGAGCGGGATGCGTACAGATATAACATGTACTGATGTGATATGGTGATCATGAAAACGAAAAAAATTTCAAGATCTGCTTTTCAATATAATGAAAACGAAGCTCCAAAAATGCGATTTTGTAGCACTTTGACGTATACTACAGCATTAAACGAGTTTTTAAAGAAGTTAAGGCCATGGCATTTCTGCACAGTTTTCATTATACTATAAAGTATTACCAATATCCCAGGAAACGCGCAGCCTCTTATCGTTTAACATTATTATACGTGTGGAGCAAACTGGGTAGACCCGCAAAAATCACAATGCAAACAGAGTTAATAATTTAAAATTACCTGTCTTGTTAGGCCAACACCCACACAGGGACACATTAAATTTTGCTCCAGGTGCACAGTATTTAATCTCGGTATGTCCATCGGGAGTTAAAGCTGTATATGTATTGGGTTCTCCATGAACAGGGGATAACGGACATTCCCCTGGTAATGAGGTTCTACCTGAGAAAATTAGAAAATAGCGCAATTAAGGTGTGCTAAGGAAAGTTGTTGATGTTGCTGCTGTCCTCCTCGTAATCATCATCATCATCATCATCATCATCGTCATCGTCATCGTCATCGTCATCGTCATCGTCATCATCATCATCATCATCATCATCATCATC
>JBDFRD010139586.1:0-12652 GCA_039654405.1 Bullina lineata
GAATCTAGTATTATAGACTATCTAGATTCTAGATCTAAATATTTTGCTTGTGTTTTGAGGCGTATTACTCAGCAGGACTGAAATGTTACCTAAACATGACTTTGTGAATATAAAAAAAAATTAATTTAAGACAGTTTTTTCACCTGCCATTCGTGGGTCTAATTGTCCCGTACGTGTGTAGCAAAAAATTGATGACAACTTTAATAAAACGAAAATTAAACCATGAGACTCCTTGTATAATCATCCTTTTGTACATGTAATGTTGTAATTCATTTTCTTGTAGGCCTATTTGTGACTTTTTTTAAAAATAAATATAATTTTTTTTCCCCAAACATCTCAAACAACTACATTTTATTCGCTCAGACACACATGGGGCCGATTCGACCCAGTGACTTCCAAAGAGGAATTTATTGGCAACCGCACATTTGCCACAAGTCGGTCAAATAGACCCAATGACTCACAGAGAAGAAATGTGAGTCAGTGGGTCAGAAAAGACCCACGAGTGGCGGACATAGCTTTAAATTAATGTGTGTCATTAAAGGTTAAACTAGTACCATTTCACACTGATGTCGAGGTGTAAGTGACATCACAAGTTTTACATGGCAAACCCAATCAAAAAAAGGGGGGGGGGGGGATATGATGATGATGGCGTGCTGTTCATCAATACTAATACTAAGTGTCAGATTAAACAAAAAAACAGACTTAAATGTGTCTAATGAACTAGATCTAGATTTATATAAATCATAAAATGTAACAAATTTTATTTGATTAAATTCTAGATTGACTGAGAAGTAACATTGTTTTATCATTTGTGTCTCTTTCATTTTGCCACCCCCAAAAAATTCTAATTGAATAAGTAATCGTGCTCTGGATTGGCTGTTGTTGTGGAAGCGCAATTAAAAGGTTTGTTTCAGAGTGCTACACATCCATTCACAAATGTCTTTTTAAGCCCTCTTCTGCTTGACTTGACTTACTTGACTTAATCCTCTTCGTTCCCGGAGGAGCATAGGGCTGCAACCACTGCTCGCCAACGGACATGGTTCTGAGCAATTTTCTTCATCTGTTTTGCTAAACACCATTTTTTAAAAAATTTCAGACGAGTTATTTTGATTAAAAGTGTCAGAATATGAAGCATGAAATAGCATTAACAGCGCCAAAAATTACATTTGTTTTGTTATAATCACCACTGAAGTCAGCTCGATTTTTTAAAACTTTTAAAATACTTTCCTCTAAACTCATTATTCTGTGCATTAGAAGTGTGGACACTTAATTATTCAAACAAATCTGTCATAACAGAAGCCCTTCCCCTAAAAATCTCTGTTGCATTAAATTTAACAGAAAGCAATTTGGCTAGAATATGTTGTTCTTTCAAAAAACTGAACTTAAAATTGAAAAAGTACCTGGTCACATGTTTGCCAGTTGCTTCAGTTTTCCTCAACCTTTTCTTGCTTGAGCAGCTGAACACCAACTTTCCAACAGTAAAATTCATAACCTCAAGTTGAACTGAAACATACTGAAATAAGATGGAGAAACCGCTGCTTTTCACAGATTCAAAATTGAGACCTGTCAGTTTGGGCCAATTTTCTCTTAATTCACACACAAATGATTAAAGTTGGATGCAAGCTGGTCTGCGTGGACAATTCTCTGGTTTTCCCCACAGAGATCAAGATGCCGTCCAAGCAGTACTACTTGTCCATCAAGGACGAGGACATCTGCCGCTTAGATGCTCAGAACTCCATGGCAACAGCTCTGCTCATGGGCTCCACAGAAGTTTTACTCAACGACAGAAGTATCCTTTTGCTTAGTGTCTTTTTTAATATCATGTGTTTATAGCTTATCTGAGCATCTGCATTTGGTGTGGATTGTTGAATGGTTAGACAGACATGTGAACTTTGCGGGTTCGCCTTAAAAAATTACTGGGATCCGTCAGAAATTATGGTTTGCAGGCAATTACGGCTAGTATATGCTTTTAAATCTCATTGCCGTTGCATTCTTTGTTCTCTGCGTTGTCCTTGTACATGGTAAAATTACTCTTTTCAGTCCTCATTTTACTGCGAGTTCAGCTTGTGATTACTCCAAGCCTCAGATGGGGTTGGCATGTCTGCTTATATGTTAAAGTAAGAGGAAGTTAGAATATGTATATCTATATAAGAATATTTCTTAAAGTTAAGTTGTTGTTTTTTCCTAAAAATCAAAATTATTAGATTTATAGATTTCTATATTCTTTGAAATCTATATTTTTTCTCATTTTAATTAGAATTCATGAACAAAAATGGTAGTGTGAGGATATAACTTTGTGTGGTGTCCATGAATGAATATATCATGAATAATAATATCAAGTCATTGGTGAATGCAAATCCTCCATCTGAACCTCAGACCTTGGTCCTGTAATGATGAGCAAAACATGTGGACATTTACAATTTTAAAGAATTTATCAGAGAAAGGTTAGGCATTCTGTGTCTCAGCTTTCAGAGGTGAGACAAGTGAAGAAAATGTCTTTGATAATAGGTCACTCAATATTTATGTCATAGAGACTTGAAGTAACACTGATAGTTACCGCTCCCTTCAAGGGAAACAACTTGTGAACGACTGAGTAATGATGAGAGTGCAGGGGTCCTGAAAGCAACCAGACATGTGGGTTGCTTCCCTTTGATCTGTTTCTGCATGTGGTGGAAATCAGTTCATGGGGACGATTCTGCTAATCTGAACTCAAATCTAATCTTTTCTTGATGATGTCCAACGTGTGGCTATGGTATGAACAAGTCATAACAGAAAAAAAATTTAAGCATGGGGCTCTGTCTTTCTTGATGCAGGAAACAAACTGCTATTTTTTTTATACCTGTTTTTGTATTCAGGCATGATTCTAATTTGAACAAGTTTTGGGCTTTCACGGAGTAATGCAGATGTCTTAATGTATAATTTTTTTTATTTCCAAACCATTGTTGCTGTCTTTTACATTTTGTGAGAGTTCTCTGTAGAGCTACACATTGCTGGCCTAATTGTTGAGGTAAAACTGGTACAGATTTCTCATCCAAAATAAAAGAACATTTTGTAGTTCCTTACACCAGCAAGGTGGCTCCCTGACAGTGTGTTTGGTGATGAACTGTGAGGCCCTGGGTTTGATGCCCAAAAGAACCTAAATTCACATCTTAACTCAATTCTCCACATCCTCTTGATATTAAGGGCATCTTTAAATACAATTTATTAACTGACATTGACTCGTGTAATAGGACATGTGTGTCTGTGAGTCTTTCTGAATTATATGCTTCGATAGTATGCCATTTTAATCTGCTGAGGAGTAAATATATGTGAGTGAAATGTTCTGTGCAGGAGGTAATCTAGTGTCAATAGAGATATTGATGTCAATATTAATTATAAGACAACTATAACTATAAAACTTTTGAACACGAATAAATGAAATGTGCTGAATGCAAATAGAGCAGCGTTTTATATATATTTATTCGCTTCATGAAGACACAATTTATATTCAGATCCACTAATGAAAAATCATTGGATGGGCATCATTTCGTATTTTCTTTAAAGAAATGTTGAGAAATCTTGAATAGTTCGGTCATATTTCTGGCACTGAAAAATTCACATGACTAGCTCGAGCTCCCTTCAAGGGAAACAACTTGTGAACAGCTGAGTAATGATGAGAGTGCAGGGGTCCTGAAAGCAACCAGACATGTGGGTTGCTTCCCTTTGGTCTGTTTCTGCATGTGGTGGAAATCAGTTCATGGGGACGATTCTGCTAATCTGAACTCAAGTCTCACTTGGTCACATGCTGGGTGCAATAGTACTAGTTGTGTACATGTGAAGGAAGGGCTCACAATATTTCTTTGATTTGTTTCAGAAAAAAATAGATATTACATCTTTGAAGACCATTTTTTAAATTTGACAATTCATTTCTGGAAAATAAAAGGCAACAGGAATTTTGTTTGTATAAGATGATTGTGATTGAATAATTCAGTATACGACTGAATATAATTATTTTTTTTTTTTTGCTTTTCATGTGTAAATCAGCATCACATTTCTTTCTGAGTGTGTTTACAAAATTAGGATAGATTCTTTATGCCACTGGAGAGATATTTGTAAAATAAATTGATCATTTATTCGATTTTCTTTAATGTAATCTTGATTAGCTTACAGAATACTGCAGCAAATTCTGAACTTTGAAAACTTTCAAAACCTCTCACTGTATAATCTCTCATCATCTTTATCTCTTCATTTACTAAAAAAGAAAGTGTCATAAGAAATGTTTTGTTTTTCAAACACTTCAGACTTTGTCAGTCCCCTTTCCTTAACATTGTGATAGATATTGTTGTGACGGAATTTTTCCGCCAGCCTTCAGCAATGATTCACGTCGTGGCTCCAGGATTTTTGGGTGAGTTGGTAGTTGAATCTTTCATGCAACAAGTAGCAGTTATTTTGGTTTTAATTTCTCATACTCTGGACATTGAAAAAGAATTAAAAGCTTGAATATGAAATAAAGTATAAACCCATTTTTCAACTTTGAAATTATTTTGGTTTTAATTTCTCATTCTCTGGACATTAAAAAGAATTAAAAGCTTTGAATCATGTTTTCTAACTCAGGCACCTGTATTCTCCTTGTCTTTCATGCAAACTTACTTGATTGGCAAGAATTCATTTGAGTCTCTAGAAGTCTTAGCTTTAGAGAAAAAGTTCATTTTTTCTATCATAGTTTTTATTTTTATAAGAACTCCAATTCTCTAATCAGCTTATTGCAGACAAGTGAATTTATTTTATGTTTGTTGTGAAAATAACTTACTTTTGTCTGTCTTCACAGCGTTTGTGGTGCTGCCTCACAGGAAGTGGGTTTTGGAGACGGACAGAGAATATGAAATCCTCATTGAAATCTATGACACAGACAGTCACAAGATATATCCATCTGATGTGAGTATTCAGAGACAGTCACAAGATATATCCATCTGATGTGAGTATTCACATACAGTCACAAAATATATCCATCTGATGTGAGTATTCACAGACAGTCACAAGATATATCCATCTGATGTGAGTATTCACAGTCACAAAATATATCCATCTGATGTGAGTATTCACTTGGCTCACTGATAAACACTAAAGTACTTGCAACAAGAAATGACCATGTTCCACATATTGATTGACTGATTAGCATTACTTTAAAATACTTATTATATATTTGGTGTGTGTTTATGTGCATGTCTGTCAGTTTGTAACTGATCCAAGGCTATACATTGTAAGCAGTCCCTGAGACAATGTGCTTTAAAAGAATATTTGTAATCCTGAGTCAATGTTCAGATATTCATTAACCTTTGTCCATATTACATTACATCAGACATGCCAACTTAATGGGTTCGCCATAAGAAATTACTGGGAACTGTCAGAAATTACGATTAATGGGAAATTACGGCCAAATTACGATGAGGATATATTATATGCTTTTAAATCTTATTGCCGTTGCGTTCTTCATTCTCTGGCGTTATCCTTGTATGCGGTAAAATTACTCTTTTGGGTCCTCATTTTACTGCAAGTTCAGCTCGTGATTACTCCAGGCCTCAAATGGGGTTGACATGTCTGTTACAGTCATCATGCAAATTACTTTCTTTGTGTGAAATCAAGGAGAATGTGAAAAACTGAAGTGCTGAAAATTCATTAAGTCAAACATGCAATCTTGTGGGCTCAATCTGTTGATTGGAAGAACTTGGTTCACAAAAACAATACCTTTGTTCTTTCCTGTCTGATGCTCAAGCAATCTTTAACTTATTAACCTTTATATTAACCTTTCATGTTTCACATCATCTGCCAGAACGTGAGGGTGGTGGCCGAGTTTCCACAGACGTACTTCAAGGTCCTGTTCTCTAGTGTGAATGGAACCTATCACCGAGTCAGGACTTTACTCAAGGGAGAGACTGTGATAGACGGCGCTCTTGTCAGCATCATTACCGAGGTGAGTTGAATGGAGCTGAGATTTTGTCTTTTATTGAAGATGATTATTTGGAACATATTTCAAGAAAGCGTTTTGTTAGAGTATAGTGTATGCATGTTTGTTTAGAAGTTGTTTTTTAATAAGAATCAAGAAAGGGTACCCACTCTTTGAAAAAGTATTCTAGTCTTACACATCAAAGGTTGGTGGCCCAATGGTTAGAGCATTGGATTTCTTATCCGAGGGTCCATGGTTCAAATCTGGGAGGTGACCGTGTTGTGTATTTAGGAAAGACACTTTACACAATTTTTTGTCTCCCCACCCAGGTGTGAATTGGGTAGCGGCACATTCTGCTGTGGAAGTAAACCTACGACTGACTTGCGTCCTGTATAGGAGATGAAGTAAAAATCATCTATTCCCTTCATGCTACCGAAACCGGGATAAGCTCCAGCTCTATGGGCCTCATTGGCCTTGAAGGAACTTTACTTACACACCAAAGTTTGGCTTGCGTGTAATTTAAGCCCATGCTCGAAAAGATATTGGTGTGAGCTGAGAGCTTCAGAAAAATCTCTTTTTACTTCTCATTAAATTGAAATGCATGTGATCTTCATTACTTTTAAAGGAATCCACATAATCTTACAAAACACTTACAAATCAAAAAGGAAATGCGGATGGGGATTGGGTGGGAATAAAATCATTTTTCTTTCATCGATAAACCTAAACTTAATTCAGCTGAAGGTATTGGTGCAAAGGATAAAGAGAATCATGTCGTGAACTTGGATTTCTGTTTCAGGATGGCTCAGAGCATGAGATTACCCCAGAGATCAAACGCAGCCAGGACGTTGAAATCTACGACCCTGTCATCGTCACACCGTCCCAGGTGTTCTTTCCTTGGGATCCCATCTCTCGCTGTGTCCACAAGTTTCAGGCACAGGTAAGCAGAGCAGATCACATTTCTTTTCTTATTTTCATGTTTAGGTGTATGGCCTGGCTTAGTGAAATTGAATGCAATGTCACAGTGTATAATATCCTTTTTTGTTTTTGTTTTCATTTTGCCAAAAGATTTAATTGAAGTCTTGAAAATTAGTAATGATTTTGCTTTAGAGTTAGAAAAATTGAAAACACACAATACATGTTGGTGTAACTGACATTGCTTTATATATAATGAAGTTTTATTCTATATTTCTGTGGTATGAAAATGCTTTGCTGTACTGCCTTTTTCCATTGAAATAAAACAAGTATTATGTGTGTCATGTGTACAGGCCACCGGAGGCAGTGGAGACTTCATATGGAGTGCAACAGACTCCACTGTGGCGTCTGTCAACATAAAGGGGCAGATAACTACGGTTGGGCCCGGGAAATGCAACGTCACTGCAGCAGATGCCAAAAACTCGGCCCACTTTGGAGTCTCCTCCGTAAGTAAAACATGAAGAAAATGTGAGAACAGAATGTGGATGTTAGATGTTTGAACTGCTCATCTCTGGTATTTCTTTGTTCCTGTTCAGAATTTCAGTACAATTTTAAATACTGCCTAAATGGTGGGAAACAGAATATGGCAAAGTCGTTACTTGCTCTTAAGATTTGCTTAACCCTCTGAGTGCTGACTTAAAAATTGTGGAAGCATCCAAATGTGCAGCGAAAATACAAGTAGTCTAGATAAGGTGCCAAGTTTTGGGTCATGTATGTGGCTCATTGCACTAAGGTTAAGTTTAGGGAAAATGTTAGCCCTTCTTTTGTAAAGGAATATTTGAGTTCATACAAAGTCACTGGAGCAGAAAGTAAGTGTCAGTGAAAACAAGTTCTCGGCCTGGCTCTCTGGTTCTTAGTGACTGTCAAATTGTGAAGGAAACCAGTTACTTCAAACTCAGACTCAGACTATACACACCTTACACCTGGTTCCATTCCATCCTTGATGACAGGTGCATTTTTACTGTAAAATCTTCAAGAATGTGTGTCTCCCAAGCCTTTCCATTTTCAGACATGCCAACTTTACGGGTTCGCCGTAAGAAATTACGGTTTACGGGCAGTTGTGGCGAGGATATATGCTTTTAAATCTTAAAGCCTTTGCGTTCTTCATTTATCCTTGTACGCGGTAAAATTACTCTTTTGAGTCCTCATTTTACTGTGAGTTCAGCTCATGATTACTCCAAGCCTCTAATGGGGTTGGCATGTCTGGAAACCAGTCACTTCAAACTCAGACTCAGATTGTACACGCCTTACACCTGGTTCCATTCCATCCTTGACAACAGGTGCATTTTTACTGTAGTATCTTCAAGATGTACCTCTCCCAAGCCTTTCCATTTTCAGACATGCCAACTTTACGGGGAGCCGTCAGAAATTACGGTTATGGGCTATTGCGGCGAGGATATATATGCTGGTGTTATCCTTGTACGCGGTAAAATTGCTCTTTTGGGTTCTCATTTAACTGTGAGTTCAGCTCGTGATTACTCCAAGCCTCAAATGGGGTCAGCATGTCTCTGACTCAGATTATACATATTTTTACTGTAGTATCTTCAAGAATGTACCTCTCCCATGCCTTTCTGTTTTATTTCCTGACCACTGTCCCAACCATGCAGATGCAAGTGTTGCCGCCAGCAGACATGAGTTTCCCCCTGTCCCCTGTGGAAGCAGCTACAGGAACCTCCCTGGTCCTCCCCCTCGCTGTGTTCGCCAAGATCAACAGTGAGTGTTCAGTTCATTTACTGGTTTAATGTCAGTGCTAGTGTCTGTACAAACTGAAGTTAGACTCAGCATGCTCAGTTCAACATTTTATTTTCTGAAAATAAATAAATAAATAAAATAAACAATTGCCATTAGATCTACTCAGTACCAGATGCCCACAACCAGACAACCTCTGTCAATCCCTTACAACATGTACGCTGATCTATAAATAGCACGAGTAAAGAACTGAAATAAAAAACTGCACCAAGACCAAGACAATACTGTAGATGATGAATATTCATGAGCTGCACACTTCCTGTGCATGTTGAGCTAACAAGTATTTTCACGTTGTCAAGAAATAATGTAGGATGTTTTGTGTGGGCGTTACTGAAGTAGAAGGTCATTATACATAATCTTTTTCAATGTAATTCCATCTGTTAAATTGTTGAATGTTCATTCACGTTTTGATTATCGAAGACTTGTACACAGAGATTTTATCCACTAATTTCCAATACTGATGAGTTGTAAAAGTTACTGGAATACTAACTTTAAGGAACTGTTTATCATCTATTAGCTGCAATGGATTTTCTTTTGTGAAATTATTGGGTAAAAGTAAAAAATAATCATGTAATTTATGAAGATTATTCCACTGATTTTATCCTCAGAAAAGCTCCATGCATTCTCCGACTGTCGCCAGCTTCCCCTCAACATCAGTTTCAGTGATCCGTCTGTGTTTGAACATATTCCTGGTCAGTGTAGCATCTTTAGTGAACTCTTTGAATGTGTGTAAGAGACATGTGTGAAGTCTGTGTCACGCGAATGACGGGCTCTTAGGCGGAGACCACTGTAGTTCTGCCTTGATTCTGTAGAGAAGTAGCTGTCGTGTAGGCCTGCAGATACAGAGAAACAAGTTTTGCTAGGGTTAAAATGGGGGCAGGGACAAAACACAGGGATGCAAATTGTGGTGCCTGCAGTCAGTGCTTCTGGTTGCAGCCCCCACCCCAGTGCTGTCGTGGTCATGTGATCCAAGTGGATGTAAACAAGCAGGTTCCACTAGGGGAAAGTGGGTTGAGATGGGATAATGGCAACAAGGCGTTATTCATTTGTTGATATAAACTCAGTAACCATGTCAGTTCAGACCAATTTGCACAGAAACAGGGCTGCCAACCATTACGATTTTTTAGCCTCACTACGAAATTCCGATCGTAAGGCGATTTATTACGATTTTTACCGTCAGCAGATTTTTGGCTATAAAAAATATTTTTGGCTCTTTTTTTATTTTACAAGTCTTAGTGCAGACCTGTAAATCGTCCGCCAATATAGTCGGAAAACCGCCAATCTCTAAATCAACCCCGCGCCCCCCTAAAAAAAGGAACAGCTGCCACTCGTGCGAGTTAGTCTTGCCCTATTTTCGATAAGCCCTATTTTTCCGTAATTAAGACATATTTTTGTTTGTTGTAATATAGTAATTTGAAAATGAGAGCATTATTACTAATTTTTATGGGAAATCACTAATTTTCTTCATGGTCATTACTAAAAAAAACATGGAGATGGGCTGGCAGCCCTGACTCTATGATGAGACAGTAATAATTATCAATGTTCGCTGTATCTTTCCTCCTCTGTTTTCCTGTTTTATTTCATTTTTACAAAATGTTATTAAGCCCCTTTAAATTTTTTTTTTCGAACCCCCCGCTCCCCTTTTCAAAAAACTGTTGATACACCTGCTCTATTGCTGTGTTTAATGTTTTTAGCCTGTGTCCTTATTTCTGTGAATGCAACTTTTCCTGTGTTTCTGCTTTCTCTGTCATCTGATTGTGCTTGCAAGTCGAATACTGCACAGATGATTTGTTGTATCTGTCAGCTCTCTTGCTGGAAATAGGGAAAAAGTGTTGAGGTGAGAGGACAAATGTAATGGCTGTATGGTCTCTGACCCTGGCCTCTAATCATTGAAAATTAGGCTGTAAATAAGGAGAGATACTTGAGTGTTGTTTTTTGCACTGATTAGATAGTAACGAAACAGTTTCCAGGTCCTAGATACTCACCAGAAATTGAGGAGGTAGTTTGCAAAATCTGCTAAGTCAATTATGACTATGTTTGAGAAAAAGCCATGCTTTAGAAACAATAAATCAAGAGTTCTGGTGTTTCTTAAGGTGAAAGTGTTCAGCATTTAATACAATTTAATAATGAGATAAAAATTCCATTCTTTTCTCAATCTGGTCATAAGTGACTCAGCATGGTTGGTGTGCTATCCCCTCAATTATAATATTTCTTTTATCTCATCTGGGGAAAGTGTGACAAAGGGAGGCAAGTGTTTGCTCCTTCATGTGGCAAATGGAGAAGCTTGTAGACATAACTCTTCACTATTTCCTCTCAATGTGGCCTTCTACACCCCAGAATACTGTCCTATCCCCATTTTCCTTTAACGTAGGGAAACTATTGTAGTATCATGAATTTTCTTTTGTCATGATTCGGCCCTTTTTTTTTTTTATTCTCCCACTTTTGAATATTCTGTGTTCCCTCTCCTAGCCTCCCTGAATTTTAGTGCAGAATTCATGCTTTACCAGAGTCGTACATATGACAAACCCAACACCTGCTCTCCTTGGGTTCATTCTAGTGCAACAGATCTGATTAGTGCAATTTACTCTCGATCCCCTTGGTTGGTGGAATGGCTCTATTTTGGCTGCAGTCTAGTTTGAATTAAGCAACCTGGTTCAGTACTAATGCATGCCCCTTTCTGTCTCTTTGTGTGCTTGTCTGTGTGACCTGTCTCTGGGGCTGACCTGCACGGCTTTCTGTCTGCCTGAATCCGTGGATTACCTCCGTTGGGGTAAGAGGACACAGCACACATAACCTCCAAACAGCATGAGTGTACCTGTGTAGCTGTACGGTGCTCTTTCACTTTAATCTGCTGGTTTGCTTGTGGCCTGTATTTGCTTTGGGATGGCTTTCTTTCATGTATTTCTAATAACATTAACAGACATGCCAACTTTACGGGCTTGCCGTAAGAAATTACGGGGAGCCACAAGAAATTACGGTTTATGGGCAATTACGGCCAAATTACGGCAAGGTCGCAAGATATATTATGCTTTTAAATCTCATTGCCATTGCGTTCTTAGTTCTGTGGTGTTATCCGTGTATGCTGTAGAATTATTCTTTTGGGTCTTCATTTTACTGCGAGTTCAGCTCGTGATTACTCCAAGCCTGAAATGGGGTTGGCATGTCTGTATTAACCAAGCTGTGCATGATTAACTAGAATTTGTATGCATCTCAGTAATACTGTATTCCTCATGTTTGTGTTCCTCAACATCTTTAACAAATACTGTTAAAGCCAGCGACGCTTCAGAGTTCTAATATAACAATAATCAAACGTTTGCTTCTGATTAATATGGAACGTAGTAAACTGTTATTGTTTGTTCGCTTAAAAAATAACATTTTCTGTTCACATTTTGTCAGATTGCACCAAAGAACATTTCAACTGGCTTTCTGTGGGAGTTTGGTCACAACGTGGTCATTTGGTCGTGTACTGCATGCTTTCTTTGATTTTTCTTTGAATTACTTGCATTTAATTGACTTATCAGTTACATTATTTTTAACTTCAGTCGAAACATCTCTTGTATAGATTTCTGTTTCGATATTTTAATATTGAAAATTAAATAATTGCATTTGTATGTATGTATTTGTATACCTAAAAAAAGAAAACCCAATTTGCATTAATCATCTTTTGCGTTTATGTTCTTGTTCCCTGGTCTTTTTTTTTTTTACTTGCGAATGACTTTAACTTTGTATTGCCTAAATAACCCTGAAATCCCTACAGCATACAGTTTTAACTCATAACTGTGACTGTTGTATAGTATTCTGATCATCACAAAGTTTCAGTGATAGTAACTTCAATTCGCTGAATACCACTGAGGTCTTGCCCGAGTATTTGCTCATATCCCTGGATAACAAAGATTCAGCATTATGAACTCCCAGCAGAGAGATGACCAGATCCGCCCCATATCTCTCTCTCTCTCTCTCTGTCTATCTCTCTCTCTCTCTCTGTCTCTCTCTCTCTCTCTCTCTCTC
>JBDFRD010139697.1:0-12649 GCA_039654405.1 Bullina lineata
CCAAAAAAAAAAAAAAAAAAAAAAAAAAAGAACCCTGTCCCTGATCTGTGTTTATACATGATTTCCATTATTCACGTTTCCTGTACTCAAGTTCAAGACAACACATGATATCTCTCTCACAACAGACATCAACTGTCTGAATGCTTTTCCAAACCTACTTTTTCATTTTTCATATCTTGAAGTTCAGGATGGCTTCTACTGTCTGGGCTATTTTCATACCTTTCCTCTAACTAAAAAAATTGTTAACAAAAAAAAGAAAATCGCGTCTGCCACAAATTGGAAACTCACTACATGTATAAAGCAAAAAGAAAGACCCCCAGCTCAGCTAATACTAATACATTGTACTAATAATAAATCGATCTCGGTCCGGCCGAACATAGCCAAAAGAATTCCAGCCTATCATTCCCTGGAAATCCTGTACAACAAGCCACTTGGGCAGCAAGAAACACTTGAAATAAATACTACACATTTATCCCACCCGAAAATTAAATTTGAAGATGCACATTTTTTCTATTTTTCCCTGTTTTGCTCAGCGATTGTCTGAGGGAGAAAAAAAATTGAGGGGGGGGGGGAATGGGGCGGTGACAATTTTTTTTCTTGAAGGAGGGTAGGGGGGGATAAAAAAGAAGCCTGAAACTAAATACATAGGCCTAATCTTATAGTCATTCTGAGAAATGAATGAACAATAATTGGGTGGGTTTCTTCTGATTGGCGAAGTGGCCAGTTTTGAAGACATTATTAGCAAGCCAAACCATGACAAAGGCACAAAAAGAAAAAAAACATGACATTAATTTTCAATAAATGTTCGTAACAGTAGCAGTGGTGCAAAACGAGGACGCAGACACAAATGAAAGGACAGAAGAAAAACAAAACAAAAACACTTAGATCAGACTTATCTTATTCACTTCTTTTGTTTGATTTTTTTTTAACTTGTGGATTTCAGAAGCAGACAGAGAGGGAGAGGCACGCATAAACAAATGAAAGGAAGGAAGAAGAATTATTAATTATGTTGTTTCCTGTCATGTTTTCCAATGAGTTTGAGAAGTGGAAAGAGAGAGAGGAGAAAGAGAACAAGTGAGAGGGAGGAGAGAGAGAGATGGAGGGAGAGAAAGAACAAAGCCCAGGTGAAATGTCAATAATAAGTTTGCAGTTGTTTCTTTATTCCACTGTTTTTTTGTTTGTTTTTGTTTTGTTTTGTTTATTTTTTTTTTGTAAGCCAAATCGGCCACGATTTTTAGTTTTACAATTTTTTTCTAATTTTTTTTTTTTTAGTTTGATTTTGTTGATTTTTTTTTCTTTTTCTTTTTTTCCCCTTTTTTTTAGCATTTTTAATTTTTTTTTTTTCAAATAATAAAATCGCAATCGTAAAATATATTTTGTAATGCAGATTGTAAACAATGTATACATAAAGTATATAGATGTGGTTTATGGTATAATGTGAAGGAACAATCAGCAAATGGACTATTGCATTATCACAGTTTGGCAGTGAACAAAGCAGTAAACAAAACCAACATTTTTTTTTAAGTGGAACACTGCATAAACATGAATACGGTACCCTGACGATAATCTGTAGATCTATGTCTAGTCACACAGGAAACCTTCTCACAATAGTTGCCCATTTTACTCCTAGAACAAAGAAAACTGAGATTTCACAATAAAGCAGGAAAAGAAAAGAGGAGGGTCCCATTTCAAAAGGTGATCATTTTTTTTTTTTTGATTAAAAAATAATGATAAGTAGTTCTCATAATTCTACAGAATTACACACAAAAAAACAAAACAAAACAAAAGAACACGCTATTTTGCCAAATTCTCAGACGACTTAAGAATAATTTAAAAATAATTTAATGAAAAAGTATTTTTTGAGCAGACAAAATTTTCGTGTACATCATGACATGAGCATTAACACGGACTCCGACTAAAAGGAGGGAAAAAAATTTACTGTCAACACAATCAATTTTGTAATAATTCATTTATAATTATTGTATGAGCAGGAAAAAAGTTAGGACTAATGATAAATCCAGCTCAAATACTCTCATAAAAGAAAAGCTCCTTCAAGGCCTATGAAGCCCACAGAGCTAGAACGTATCCGATTTTGTTAGCTTGAAGCAGAACAAATGCCAGAGCACATGGGTGGAAAGAGGAAACATTAAATAAAGTGTCTTCTCCAAAGTCGCCCAGCTTCGAATCCAGGACCTTTGGATTGGGAGTCCAACGCATTTAGCACTCAGCCACCACGCCTCCAATGCTTTCAAGCAAAAAAGAAAAAAATCTAGGCAAAACTTTAAGTACAGGCATACTTGAATCTAATCAAAAATCAAATTCTTCTTCGAAACTGTGAACACAAAAACTACCGGAACTTCAGGAAATATCAATGAGCTTGCACAGACAAGGGAATCAACACTTTCCACTGTTGTACCGATATGATGATACTGTTGCCTTTAAACACTACATATCAGAAGCACAGCTCAGTGTGACACACATCCAGCTATTCAACATTTGTGTTGAAAAAGAGAAGGCTTCCACAGAAGGGTCATGAGAAAAAAGGGTTCAAAAGAGATCAGTTATATCCACCACAAGGCTGTAATTGACCCATATATGTAAGAACAAACTAGAAGACACAGTCTTCGAAATGAACTGAAAATCGCTAGTCTTACCTAGGGAACTACAAAAAGGGCTGCCGGAGACTGCAGAAGGTGGGCAATCCTGGAGGTCCTATGCTCCACTAGGAGCAAAGAGGATTAAGTCAAGTAAGTCAAAGTCAAGAACATTTACTTTTATACTGTGTCATTATAATATCATACTTTAAAAATTATTCTTACTGTATCATTCCACCATACATTTGTATATGTCATGTGATAAGGATAATTTAATTTCATTTTGCACTTATCCCTAAGTTATTAGCAGCCCTTCTAACCATGTGAACAATCTGACAGGTGGGAGAACTTGTAGATCAATGAAAAAAATCAGGGTATGTTGCAAGAACAAAATGAGAAAAAATAAAATCATTAATTTATACTCATATTTACAAATGCTTCAAAGAATTTTCACAAAAATGATGGAAAAGAGGAACAAAGAACCACCAGAAGTTGAATATTTTACGTTCATAAAAATTGAAAGCAAACAAAATCATCGTTTTTCCCTTACAGGATTATACATCAGTGAAAGAGTCTAAAACTTTAGTCTGCCAACACAATAATAGCAGAGTGACCAGACATAAGATTTTCACCGACATAATTTAATAAATTTTTAATTGAAATTATGAAAAACTCGAAGAAAACCAGACAAAGTAAAAATCATATCATTCATTCGTTAAGCCACATCTCCCAAAAAAAAAACTACAAAAATGAACAAATACTCAAAATCTTTGTCTTCCGAGGGTGCGTGAACATAAAGTAGAGAGGGAGAGAGAGGGGAAAGAGAGGGGAGGAGAAGGATACATGAGGCAGCTAAGAGAATGTAAGACATAATATACTGTAGCTCACTTCAAAATTATCTGCGTAAGTTTTTTTTATGAAAAGCTCTGAAATTTACTTTGAGAAATAGCTGAAATTTCCTTTTTAATAAATTGTCTTAATACAAACAAGTTATTTTCTAAAGAAAAGGTTTTTCTTCAGAAACTAAATATACATGTGAAATTATTGGAAAATGGTTTCAATTACTACCCATTAAAAGTTTAAAACATTTAAACTTGACAGCAAATGTTTCATTTGTAAGCAACTATGTATAAAGCCTTTGCCTACCTACCTACCCAGAAAAAATTATAATTTGCTCATATTCAGAAACAAAACAATTTAAATTTATGTCAATGTAATAGTCTTTAATATATTGTGTCTATACTATTTTGAACAGATGGTAAAATCATAAAAAGAATTACTTTCTGTAGGAAGTTTTATTTTCAGTCTTTTCACATTGTAACACAAAATATAGGATGAACTGATTATTCTACATACTTTACACAGATCAGACAACTTTTTTCTAATAGCAACATTTCTCAAGCTCGTTTTGCTATTAATTTTAGATCATAATTCACATTCAGAAGCTGTATGGAAATCTGGGAGGTCTGCACACAATGATGTCACACATTGAAAAAAACAGGACTGACAGTCTAAGTGACCGACGAAGAAGAAGATTCACCATTCAACGTACTTTTGTGTGTACGGCTCTAACAGTCAGAAGACTAGACTTTAAAATTAAGGAAAAGGAAGGGTAAAAAGAAAGAAATGATAGAACAACAGACAGTCGGAGCGCTTTCTTTCCAACTGCCTAAGCCCAAAAAATGTGCGAAAGCTACCTAAACATTCCATTGACTGTACTAAGCTCAGGCTATCTTGTACCTTACTGATGGTAGTTGCTTCCTTGGGAATATTTCTAACTTCTTCCCAACTTCCTGTTAGTTTTACCCAAAGACCTTAAGCTCTTTTACCTTGTACTCTTAATAAGAGAAGTTGAACACCAAAAATGAAAAAACTGTTAATAAAAAACCCTCAACCAGAGAAACCAACTTTGAATTAACACTAGCAACCAGATTTGAATGTAAAAATGAAAGAAGGAAATTTACCCTTTAGTTTCAAACTTAATGGTGATATATGTACATATATAATTACTTAAATTCCCCACCCCGCACCAAGCACTGTCTTTTTTGAAAGTATAAAACTAAAACTAGCGTAAGATGAAACACTCTTTCAGCTCAAAACAACCAAAAGTTAATGATAATTCAGATAGTAGAAGAAAAAGTTGAAAAATAACTGACCTCATGGGCTAGACTCGATACACAATTCATTCTGTTGCATTTTATATTGCTTTATTAACATGTACATACCCTTTTCATGAAGATTCGAGTCAAGAATGGGCAGAGAAAAATTACTGTCAACAAATCACTCCTGGATAACCATCGAACTGATTCTAGAAGTTCGAAAATGTAAATGTAACACTCGGCATCTTGTCCGTCGATAGTTTACAGAAATAAGAAAAGAAAGACACATTGAAGTTATTTTCCAACCAGAGGGGGATGGATGTTGGATTATTTAGCGTCGGTTTTCCAGTCCTGGATGCTTGCAGATCTGATATCTCCAACTGAAGCCACCTGTTTGTGGCTATTGCAGTCAATTTAGGGTTTTACCTTGAACTGCGCTTTGGTGCCAGCAGGTGGTTTATGGTGGGAATAAGCTAAAGTCAACTGTTTCCTTGACTGCAATAATAATACATGCCAAAATAAGACTGTCATTGATCGCTTTTTTGTGATGCAAATTTAACTAATTTCAAAATCGTCTGAATGCGAGTCTTTTCGACCAAGGAAAATGCAATGCATTCGGACTTTCTTTAATTGCGGCCTTATGCTCCACAAGGAGCCAACAATGATTAAGTTAAGTAAGTCAGTCAGGCTTTCTTTACCATCTACTCTCACCACCAGTATCATCATTCAAAAAAGGCTAAAAAAAACCCAGTGACTCAATCATTACCAGATATATAACATTGCAATCATTTCGAAAAAGGATGTACATCTATAAATATGTGTAGAACTCTTGTGTTAATCCTTAACTCCTAACACTGTCAACGTATTTACAAATCTGAAACAACATGCAGGATAAACGTATACAGGAAGCAAAATATGAGAAGCATGTGGTATTTAACGCAATAAGCAGTCTTTTCTATCAAACATCCTTTCAAGCAAAGCATATGTCAAAATTCTGAAAATTATACAATTGGACAAGCACCTCTTTCGTACAAAAGTAGAACTGATGACAGAAACAGAAAAATTGGAATAAATAGACGAACAAAAGGGTGGGGAATTGAAAAGGGAGAATGAGCTAAGGGTCGTAACTCCGATACACCATTTGTATTTTATGTGTGGATTTGGTGCAAACTCACTTAAGGTGAAGAATCTTCATTCTATAATTTGCCAAAGGGAGTAATATATCTCAGCATTTACTCTTATTTCATGTCAAAGTCTCAATTCTCCTAAATGTTGAGTGATTTTTTTAACACTTGAAAACAAACAGTACTCTTATAATTTTTTACTAGATCTATTTGAAAAAAAAAATGTTGATTGATGAGACATTACAGATGACAGACAAAACAATGAAATGCACACTTTTTCTGATGAGATTCCATTCATTCATAGTCACTGCTTTCTTTCAGCAAAAAAAGGAAGCAAAGCTTTTGATTACTGTCTAATTAGTACAATTTCCCTCTGTTTGTTTAGTTAAATTAATTCTTATTATTTATGACCTCTTACTCATTGTATAATGTAATACAATCAAGTCCCTTTCGCACTTAAAAAAAAAAAATTAAAAGAAAAACAAAACATTAAGACTCTTCAATAAAGGTTAGGTCTCATTTCAGACCTAAACATATCTTTCTGACCTTCAAGCAAATTTTTCCCGGCAATGAGATTTTCACCTTAGAGCAGTTTTTGTCCAAATTATCCCACCAATATGAATCCAAGCGAACAAACCTTCCCTTTTCTTTCAATAAGACTCGTCACCGTCACCGTTGGTAGTGGTAACGATCGCTGAAGGGAGGCTGTTGCTGCTGCTGCTGTTGTTGCTGCTGTTGTTGTTGCTGCTGCTGCTGTGATGAAGCCTGAGCAGGGTAGTGCTGGTGATGTGCTGGTGGTGCTGGGTATCGCTGATCTGAATGCTGGGGATACTGTTGCATGTACTGCTGATCTGGATACTGCGGATACTGTTGTTGCAGGGTAGGCTGCATGTTCTGCTGATGACCCAGATGCTGCTGTGGCTGTTGCGGTTGGTAGTTGTAGAACTCTTGCTGGTGGCTCATGCTTGGCGGAGGATGCTGCAAGGGGTATACCAAGTGTTGACTAAACATTGAAAACAATAAAGTGCAACTCTAGTTGGAATCGTATCCACAGAATTTGTGCATTTTGATGTAAAATAGATTTTTTTATACATCATTTCAGAAGGTGCAGAGAAAAAAAAAAGACAGAAATAGTTATTAATCAGAAAAAAAAACACCTGGAAATTTATGCATGGAGAATGAGTGAGCAAATTGAGGATTCACGCTTATCTGTCCCCTATTCCTTTCATAAATTTGCAAATGGGACAACCTTGTACATCTTTTTGGTTTGGAATATTTCAAAAATACGGCAAAGTAAAAAAAAAAAAATTGCTTAAAAATATTTGAGGAATAGAAACACTATCCACCCTATCCCTTTTGTAAATTTTTTTCCCATCCTCCACATAAGTAAAACAATAATATGCCACTGCGCATCTCAAAACTTTGCTTGTTGACGGCGTTAACAAAAATCTCCTGAAAAGGTACCCACCTGATACAAGTGCTGGAAGTTGGCTGTACCAGTCTGAAGGCTCATATTAGGTTCTGTGTTTCTTCCTGAACCTCCCTGCATGGAGGTCTGCTCTTTTAGAAACTCTTCATAAGCCGCTTCCACTTCATCGCCCATCCCTCCTTCATTCAGGATTTCTTCCCTGTAAAGTTCCCAGTAGCTATTATTTGAATTTTGTAGATCATAAAGGCGTAACATCATTATTTTTATTTTTTTTTTGAGTTTTGTGATCAATGATCTGCAAACATTTTCATTCCCATGTTCAAGAAATAATTTCCAAATTGTTATCCTATGGCAGGTTTCACAAACTCAGACCCCTGAAAAAACATCCATTATTTTTTAATCTAATTATTCAATTTAATTTAATTTAATTGAAAGTTGAATTATGTGGTCGCAAACAATACAGGTAGTAGGCATGTTTAAATTTCAAGAGATAAACATCTCAGTCTTGTTAATGTACGTTTTTTATACTCTTTATAACGTTCACTTATGATGTAATTTAATTTCTGAAACAAACTTGTAAATGGGAAGCCTATTTGTGAAACCCTTCAGAACAATCGAAACCAAATTTGATCTTTTGGATTCAGTTATACAGATCATGAGATAAAGTGTTCACAGACATAATTTTCAAAATCGATTTTTATTCCACAAAGAGAATATTTGAACAATAGCAGAATAAGCTTTCGCAGTATGTAAATCAAAGCATGGTAAATATCTAAAGAAGATATCTTTTTTGTTAGTCTCAACATGTCTAAACATATTTGAACAACAATGTTGTGAACAATTGAATGTTTTTCTAAAACGCATTCTGCAAGTATGTCAATAAGTACTCTCACATTAAAATGGTTTATGTGACATCTACCTCCACTGCCCAAACATACAATTGATCATCTAGATCCCTTCTGTTCAAATACAATCATTTTCCAAACCAAATTAGTGAAAACTTTAATTTCCAAGATATTTCAATACAAGGGCTCAAAATCCAGACTTTCCGCACAAGTGTCAAATACAAGGTGTTGTGACTTATAAGACAAATAGAAGATAAGCAGAAAAAAAAGGGGGGGAACTTCTGTATTTTTTTAACGCTTAGCAAAAGTAAAAGTGCCTGGCATGCTGTGCTTGCATTTTGAAGTTAATAATGCAAATTGTCACTAGAATACTCACAGCTGATACGAGTCATAGCCCGATTCATTAGCACTCCACATGCTGGTATTCTCTGTTGATCCATCTTGCTCCAACTGCCACTGCAAGAATGCCGCCTCTTCTTCCTCGTTGAGGACATAGGCCCCATCTTCTGAATCCTCTTCCAGTAGCCCTGCTTCCACACGAGAGCATGGGTGGCCCATTGTGTTGTAGAAAACTGGTTCAAGTTGCTGTGGACACAAAAGAAATTAAGGTACGGGGACAGAGCTTCATCTCTATGTTCGTTACCAGTCATTATTTTATTTTCCAAACCTAGTATTGTTCAGAGAATCGCATACCATTGAGGGCATTCAATATCTTTAATAATTTTATGTCAACCTGACAGAAAAATCTAAAATCAGTTTCTCTGTATTGAACAAGTGTATGGCACTTCCACTACAATGAGCTTATCTCCCTTTTGGGGTCAAATAAGTTTGGCCGATAATAAAAATATCACAGCACGTATTGCCTCATACACTTTGGAGTATCATGTCTAGTCCTGCTCTTCCATGGGCCAACAGGTCAAAAGGAAAGAACTTGGGCCTGCAGTATCTTCTACAATTTGCTTTATCCCTTCAAGAACAGATAATCTTCACAGGCCAATTCTGGGTGAGGAGATTTCTCTCCACATTCACTCTACACTGTGATCTGGCAAGTCACTGCCCTCACAGGGAATGCCTTCAAAAAGTGAGAAAAGTATTTTCTAATATCAATAATAATATGTGATCAAAGCTGGGCTTAGACTCATACAAAGCCAATTACCTGGAGACGTAATAATCAATCAATCCATAGCAAAGCAATTTTTACGTCAAACCCTCCTCCATTTTATCTATATGTGGATTACATGCTATTTCAAAGACTTGATGAGTTTATAAAACTATTATGTCTACCTGGAAAGCATTCTGATCTGAAGCAAAAGAAAAGAGAGACTTCTTAGGTGGAGACTGTACATTTCGATTCCAGTTGTTTTCTTTCAGTTGGATAACGCTCTGCACCAAAAACTTGGTATTTCTGAAAATAAAAAGAAATTTATCATTCTTTCATCCATTCAGGAATCAATGGATAAGGCATAAAAACTTTATCAAATCTTCAGAACAACTCAAGATGATCCTGCACCGCACAACCCATAATATTAATTCACAAAGATGAATTATACAAACTAAGTCAAACATCGTAAAAGAGCATCACGTTAAACTGACTGATATAATGATATGGGACAAACAATTTCAACATTACTGACTTAAAAAGTCAAACAAAACAATAAAAAAAAAAAGAGAAAGCATGATACTTATAAGAAGTACAGCAGAACTTGAGGACAAAAATAAAACATGTTAAAATTAAGTTTCGAAACGGTAAAAGTTAAGCTTCGGTTCTTTGCATCTTTAAGGATTTTTACTATACTGTTTCCCTTTCATCTTGAAAGCAGAGACAAAACTAACAATGCTCATCCATAATTATTTAGAAACTAGAGTCTTAAATAATTAATTTATCTTATCAACTTGTACATAAAAAAAAAAAAACAACACCTTCTTGTTCTTCCCACTTCATTTTCACAACTTGTACAAAATAGAAAATATAATAAAACACTCAAAAGCAAAAACAAAAAAGTATAAGGTTCATTCTAAAAGGTAGGAAACTGTAAGTTAGTTATTTCCACTGTCAAAAGATCCCATACTGACTAATCAGAGGCATAATGCACTGCTCTTAAGACACCTACTCGGACAAATTTGATGTACTCAGATCTTGGAGAGTGCAAAAGACGTCTTCAAATTCTTTGCATCGCTCCGGGCTTTTCTTTGCTACATCTTCAATCAAAGCACCTGAAAGCTGTAAAAGAATAAACACTATATGTATGCTGATTGGGAGCTTATTTTGTTGACAAGCAAGACATATGTTTAGCACCTATTTCTTGGAAGATAAAAAGCTTATCATTTGAAAAAATTGTTTATCGAGGAAGCCATAAGAATAAAAGAAAAAAAACTTGGTAATTTAGATTTGTAAAAGAACTACTGTATTAAACCATAAAAATTATGCAAACAGTTACAAAATACATATAAATGTGATTTCAACCTTGAACAAATTTTCCCTTTTCTTTTCACAAACTTTTGTCCCAACAGAAAACAAAATCTGCCATTTCCTAACACTTCTACTCTTACTTTCTTCAAATTCGTTTCCTTGTGAACATTTAAAAAAAAATAAAATAAAATAAAGACTAAATCAATATGATCCACTTACTTTCAACAGCTGACAAGCACACTTCACTTCTGCCTCCGTCTTTTTCTCAAGAAACACACTGATGAGATCGATTAATGCTTTCGGCAAGGCACCAACAGTCTCAAAAGTTCCATCCTTCTTTTCAATCTGGACAGAAGAGAAATGTTTTCACACAGTTGGCAAAGATGGACTAAAGAGGGTGTCCAAATACAATTCCCAATTTTTGAAAAAAAAAAAAAATCCTGTTTTAAATACTATTTTGTTTTTTAATTTAGAAAGACCTTTATTTATTGCATTGGCATGGAAAAGGAAGGTAAAGAAGGCATTAACGCATTACACATGAATTCCTTCCCATACTAAAAATCCACTCCTTCTCCTCAAAATGTTGAGTTTCAGAGTCAACACTGACACCCATTTAAAGAACTATTATTTTTAAATATTCATAAACAAGCTTCATTGTGTTTCAGTTCCTCCCACATCCCTTCCCCAGCAGAGAAGCGACAATCCCTCTAATTAGCATATACCTTCCTAATTTTATTCGACAGACTAGCGTCCTGTCTAGGAGATGATGTAAAAAATCATCTGTTCCGCTTCAAGCTACCAAAACCGGGATAAGCTCCGGCTCTATGGGCCTCATTGGCCTTGAAGGAACTTTACTTACTTACTTCCTAATTTTAAACACATGATACTTCAACTCTAAACATGCACGACTTTTCATACCTGAACATTCAAAAACACTTCAGCCAAAAAAACAGCGAGGCCTCGCAGTCTTTCCAAGTCCTCTGGACTACCTTTGATAAGCTCATGCATTTTGTTATGCTCCTTCTGACACCTGTTGAGGAAAACATTTACATTCAAAAACGTTTGTAAAAAGTGACAAAACTAAACCTGGCAGGGTGCTGGGTCAATATGTCGGTTTCTGGAAAAGAAAACTACAGAATGTGCGGCAGGTCACTATGTCAGCCCTACCACCATCCCGGGAAACGCAGTAGGCCTCATTTAGGCGTCTCTGTAAAATGGAAAGCTATTGTCTTCAAAAAGAGACTGTTACCTTAAACCTTGTCTATATAAAATAACTATGAATAATAGCTAATGAAATTTCAGTATTTTGTTTCTCTGCGAGAATTATTTTTAGCAAAGAATAGGTCGATAAAGACGTCATTAGTCGCTTACCCCAACCGTAACAAAAGGCCTCATCACAGTTCACAATTTCCGTTTCACCACTCACATTTTTCAAAGGGTTAAAGTAAAAAAAAAATGTTTCTCTTCACAAAAAGTTCTGCCTTTTTCATTCCTATTTCTTTGGCTGAGGCCAACCGATGAAGTCGCAAGTAATGTTCAAGATAAATTTATGACTTGCAGATGTGCTCTTGAGTTGACATACCAGACCTGTATTCACAAATGACTGTTGCTGCATATATTATATGCTAATTCTTAAAAATCAGAAAAAAAACCCAATGCTCTGCATTTTGAGCGGTAACATTTACTATTAATAAAAAGAAACACCTACCTTTGAAAAAATATTCTGTGAAATCCAGAAAACATTGGACTGCTCTTCAAATGAGTAGTAAGGTACTGGCAAACTCTTGCTCCTGTATAGCGAAAATTGGGCTCTCGAATGCTCTGTGGGACGTAATAAGTAAAACAATAAAATAACTTCAAGATAACACCGACAGGAAACTTAATTACACAGGCCAAATTTGCTAGCAACAAAGATTGAAATGATTTTACTGTGAGCTCATGCTCTGTGACTTATTTGTCACGCGCTGAATCTATTTTAAATAATAGTATGTATTGAAAATTTGAAAATAGTTTTCATTTGGGAAAGATTTATTCAGAGAGAAAGAAAGAAATGAATAGATTTATATATATATGAGAGAGAGAGAGACAGAGATGAAGAGAGAGAGAGAGAGAGAGAGAGAGAGAGAGAGAGAGAGAGAGAGAGAGAAA